>JANHFT010009665.1:207379-219056 GCA_032467955.1 Pseudoxenodon macrops
CTGAAAATAAGGCCAAGCGCTTATTTCAGGGGTCAAAAGAAAATAAGACCCTGTCTTATTTTCGGGGAAACACGGTAACAGCTGCAACAAGAAACCCAGCAATAGTTGCATTACAAAAAAAATGGTTGTGTTGTTTGGTTTTGATCGACCCAAATGGAGACAGCTTTGCTGACAAGTGGACCCTGCCATAGCACAGGGATAATGCTAGCAAGAAGGAGGAAGAAAGGAGGAAAAGGAGAAGAAAGAGAGAGAAAGGACTAGAAAAAGAAAGAAAGATAAAGAAATATTCGGAGGAAGGGAAGAAAAAGATCCTGGAATAACTGATCTGATTGTGGAAGCCATCTCCCCAACTAGCTGTAGCTATCACAAAACTTTGATTGGGATGGAGCCATTTTGTATTGCTCCAATGCATCCTGTTACTGGCAACCCTCCCCCCGAAAAAAAACCAGAGGAGAAAGGTGACTGCTGTTTTGAACCAGTAAAGCAGGGGTGTCAAACTCAAGTCGTCACAGTGGCATCACATACAGTAACATATCAGGACTTTACCCCCCTTTGCTAAACCAGGCAGGGTGAGGCCAGCAAGCGACATATCTGACCTGTGGGGACAGCCCTGCAATAAAGCTACTTGCATTTGAATCTGCTTGTTTGAGAGCCACATTGGTGTAGTGGTTCCATCAGGGTAGAACTCTGGAGACCATGAATTCTAGTCCCACCTTGGGCACAAGGTTAGCTGAGTGAGTGGACTAGTCATTCTCTCAGCTCCAGGAAGGAGGCAGTGGCAAACTGTTTCTGAAAAACCTTGCCAAGAAAACTGCGGGAATTTGTCCAAGTAATCCCTAAGAATTGGACATGATTGAATGGAAGAGGTGGGGGGTGGGAGGGGGGAAGAGGTAGACCAGGATACTATTTGGATATTTGACAGATCTGATCAAAACCTCTTGAGTTAGACACAGCCTAAATGCATCTGGGATTTGACCTGGCTCTGACTCGGCCTCCAAATTTTGAGTGTCAAAACAGGCTATTTTCTCCCAGTTGATAAATCAAGCCAGGTGTAGAGAGAGAGTCAAGTCTGCTCTTTAGCATCTTTGTACACAGTACATCCCAGCACAAATATCTGCGTGGTGCAATGTGAAATCAAGAGAGGGCATCACGCAAAACAGCATGGTTTCTCCTTGGGGAGTGGGAGGGTAGCTGATCAGTTTCCACCACAGTCTGTTGAAGTTGCATGCCAGCATTTGCCGAGGCCTCTTACTCTGCCGCCCTGCTGTCTCCACACTACTCAAAACACAACAGCAAGCAGCAAGCTGGCTTAAAGCAGCTGTTGAAATTGAAATCAGATGAGATGCAAAAATATTATGCTTTGGGTCTGAACTTTCCTCTCTTCATAAATGAGATCCATGTCTTCCAAGGCAAGGGCTCTCTCTCTAGGGCCCCCCAGATGCTGCCTTGATCGGAGACTGCCAGTGAGTAGCTGTGATGGCAGCCAAAAGAGGATAAGATGGGTCAGCGCAGGTCCCCACAGTTCAATTTCCTGAGCCCTGAACCCCAGATAAAAGATGGGACCCCACTACTTGTTCTAGGACTGATGGCTTTTCTGTGGGAAAAATAGGAGATGGAATTTTTAGATTAGGATTTCATCTCAGTACTGTAAAAACAACCTGGGCTGTTTCGGGTTACTGGTTTCAGACTGACAAATTTAGTTTGAACATTAATTTTCTTAGAATAAATAATATTCTAACGTTAAGCCGAGTAAGTGGTTCAATTCCTAATGCTGAAAAAACAATGCGATGAATAGCTTCATACAGTATGTCATGACAGATTTAAAAAGTGTAACCCCATATTTTTTATTGTTGGGGGTGTCTGCACATAAAAAGGGGCAGGGTTTCCCTCATCTTGAAATTTTCACTCTGCCTCTCTTTCCAATTACTGTAACTAAACAGCCTTTCAAAAATGGTGTCAATAAAATCTTTTCAAAAAATCTATTTTGAGTTGTATACTGAGATTGGTTTCCCAAAAAGTATTTGTCTCCATGACTAATGCAGAAATTGACAAAGTTAATTTGCTTTCCATAACACTATAATTCAACTTTATTACCTTCCTCTTATGAACTTGTTAACTCCATTGCATCTTTCCTCTCACAGCCATAATTACTTTCTGGGTTTCTGAGAGAAAACAGAGCAGAGTGCAGAAAACATAAAAACAGTTGACTCAATGTAGTCTAATGCACCATATTTATCCATTTAAACCACTGTTGATGAAGTGAGCCACAGGCACTTGCTCTAAAGTGGATCAGTTGCAAAGATGAAAAAGGCCCCCTTCTACATTTGCAAATGTGCAAGTGATGGAAAATAAGAGATTCATCTGGCAATCTGCTTTTATTTTCGAGGGGATTTTTTTATCTTTTCTCCCCAAGCTTCTAAACTTGTCCACCCATTATAATAACTACAATGAAGCTTTCGGCTTAAAGATAATCTTTCTTCATTCCTCAGCACTGCTATTACTACTACGCTACCCTGCATAGTACAATATTCCTGGGAAAGGCATCTGAATGAGGAAAAAATGCCAGAAAGTCCCACTTTCCCATTACAGAGATGCCACCTGACATGGTGGCTTGGAATGCAGGAAACAATCATTAATAAAGGCTTCTTAAACTTTTCAGGATATTTATTTTATAGTCCCCCTCATACATGCCTCTTGAAAATCATTTTTTAATTTCATGAAATGTAGAAAATGTATATACTGTAGGTTGTATGTGCAGGGGGGGGTACAGTACTACCAATTTTATAAATGGATTGTATTTTGGGGGAGTAGAGGGTTTTTTAAAAATTAATTTGCAATTAGTGGACTCTTGATGGTCTTAGTAAGGAGGATATTTCATCAGTTAGAAAGCTGGAGTCAGCAAAGAAGCAGTGAGTAATTAGATTCAATGTTGGAAGCTCCAGATTGTCCAGATAGAGCATACAAATGCCAAAGTTAATACATTTGCCTATAGATCATGAAAAGTAAAAACGATATGGAATAAGACCAGCTTTGATCTACTGTTTATGCGCTAAAACTGATTTTTATATAAGATATTAGGAAAGCTTGGTAGTGCTCTTAGAATCTACTTTTGGAGCCCTAAGATTTCTTGATACCAGAGACATTCAACATTATGAGTATATATATATATATATTTAAATCACAAATACTCCCCAGTATATACAAAATAATAATCAGGAGAACTGCACATACATAGTGGCATATCTGCACGTAATCATAGTAAATTATTACAACACAATAATAACCATTTGAAGAGGAAAACCAAGAACTCTGATTTAAAACTAACTGAATTAATCTCTAGAGTGAAAATTGGGAGCAGGGCAGGGGAAAGAAGGAAAAAAAAGGGGTTGTGACATATTCATCCTAACAAATTGCCTCTGAGAGTCTGCCTCTCTTCCACAATGTCTGCCCATCCTGTTTTGATAAAGAGTGTTTGCTTTGAGACCCCCTTTTTAAAAAAGAATAACACCATCTAGTATGAGTCAAGAAGTGGGCCTCCTCTATTGCAGTATCGGCCCTTTGAAACGGTTTTCCTGGAAATGCATATACCTCAATGGTATCTGTGTCACCCAGAGGTTGGTTCCTACCAGTTCTATCCGGTTCTATAGAGTAGATAGTAACTCCGCGATGATGTCACGGAGCCGGTTCTCTCGGTCATTCCGTGGGCACCACCATCTTGGGTTTTGACCGCTTTGCGCACGTGCTATAGGCGTAACCCTTAGCAAACCGGCAGTAAGAAGATTCAGAACCCACCTCTAGTGTCACCCAACAGCTAATAGGTTCCTCATACATTTTTTTTTGCATGATTCCCAGAATCAGTGTTCCGTGTTATCCCCCAATCATCTCTCTTTGGTAATTGAGCTGATTTATTTCTTGTTTAATTGCAGTGTGACTCCAAAATATGCGTTACATCTTTCTTTTTTGCAGTGCTGAAATGGTGCTGAATTTGCAGGCAGTCTGCCCATTGATAGGAACTCCTGCCTCACCCCAGCTGCTGGCTCCCTGTTTCCAGATCCTTAAAGTGGAAAGTGATCTCAATGGCTTATAATAGGGTTGTCAAACTTGCATCATCACGGCAGCATCACAGGATGTATCAGGACTTTTTTCCCCTTCACTAAACCGGGCATGGCGGTGGCCAGCATGACGCATCTGGCCTGCGGGGTCGCGGGTTTGACAGCCCTGGCTTAAAAGGTCCCCTTACTATCAATTGCTTAATAGTTTTTAATTTGTATGCAATAGATGCAGCATAGCCTGATTATATTGGAACTGGAGAATTGTCATGATATTCTAGAATGCAGAACTGACCACTCGATGTTTTAAAAGTCTAATTCTACCCCCAACTCTACCACCTGCTGCATCACCGGCTTCAGTTGATACCGGGAGCAACATGTTTGTTCCTCTCAGAAATAACCTGATGATGAGTGACTCAGTATCTCACATGCCAGGTTTTGGATGCTGATGGTCAGATTTGATCCTCTGTGCTCTGCGGAGCCCTGTGACTTTCACAATAGGGCTTTGCTGTTCCCTAAACTAAGTCAGAATTTACTAAAATTTAAAAGAATATTACAAAGCTGCCTTTCATATTTATGATCCAACCTAAGTGAATGTTAATTAACTTCTCCACGCTGTTTAATTGTAGATCAGACGTGCCTAAATATATGCACTTAGAACCTGGAGATCTTGCAGAACTTTGCACTGTTCAGTGCCAATGGCGAGAGGTTTTTTTGTGTGCTCTGATTATGTTAAAATCATCACCTAAAAACAAGACCCTAGTGAAATTATCCAAAAGTACTATGAACAGGTTTTCATAGGGTTCATGCAACTTTCCATATCGTTACAAACTGCCTCACAAATTGGTATAGCTCCCTCTAGAGAAATTTCTCCTACAGAAATTTCCACTCAAGCTGAATTCATCATAGTTAGTTGGGAAATCCAAACTCTTAATGAAAAGCTGAAAGTTTCCATTTATTATGCTAGAGAATGGAAACCAAAAAGGGAGAAAAAAAACACAATACATGGCATTCGAAATCACATCCTTGCAACAATGAGGGAAGTCCCTGTTCCATATGTCTCATGCAGATTTACCCTTGTGACACAAGGCAGCAGTACAGTGGTTTCCATTTCTGGCTGGCTGCCACATCCTCGAAAGCAACAAGCTGTTTTCAATAAAAGGGACACTGGAAAACTCTCCGCCCTTCTAGGCTTCTGTCCAGCCTTCTCAAAATTGTGTTCCTTTTCTGTCTTGACAACTGGCAAGGCTGGAAAGGCTGTCTCAAAAAGCTCTATAGGTAGTCCTTGTTTAACAACCATAATTCGGACTGGCAACTTGGTCCTTAAATGAAGCAGTTGCTAAGGGAAGCCACAACTCTGCTTACGATGTTACTTCAGTTTCCTTTTGCTCTACAGACCTGCAAAAGTCATAAATGGGAGGATTGATTGTTACTGTTTTGTGAATGCATAATTTCACCTGATAGGTTATCCAAAAGTACTATGAACATGTTTTTATAGGGTTCATGCAACTTTCCACATCGTTACAAACTGCCGCACAAATTGCTATAGCTCCCTCTAGAGAAATGCATCAGTAGAACATAGCGGTGGAAGGGGATCTTGGAGGTCTTCTAGTCCAATCCCCTGCTCAAGCAGAAGACTAGTCTATACCATTCCAAACAGGTGGTTGTCCAGTCTCTTTTTAAAACTAACAATAAGTGATTCCAGCTGGGAAAAGCTGTGGATAGTGACATCAATAACTGTCTCTGCAGAAAAGGTAAAGTGCCATATAATTTTTACACAATGAAGTTGCTATTAGCCAGCATAAGAAAGATGCACAGAAAACAAAACAACATGGGAAGACATATAATCAAGATTTACTCAAAATCTGTGAGTCGGTTGCTGTTGGGGAGTGATCTTGGTCTTTGGGAAGCTAAGTCCTCTCTATTTTCTGATCTTTCTTTATTTCTGTTTTGATCTATCTTCTATTAATTACAATCAAACCACAAGGGCCCTATTAGTGGGCATTGGTTGGGACCCTGCAGTTTTGAAGTTCTCAAATACGGTCCAGTAGTCAAGTCAATGACTAACATTGACACCAGAGGTGGGTTCTGAATCTTCTTACTGCTGGTTCGCTCAGGGTTGTGTCTCGAGTGCACATGCAAAGTCTGCGAGTGAGCAGATGCACGGCAGTAAAAAAACTAGTTTATGCGCATGCACAGAAGCAAAATTCAAGATGGCGGTGCCCACAGAGCCACCGACAGAACCTGCTCCGTAACGTCATTGCAGAGTTACTACCTACTCTATAGGACCGGATAGAACCGGTAGGAACCAACCTCTGATTGACACAATACAGAACAGGGTAAGAAAACATGGTTTGGTATGTTTGGTAGTAGACATAAAAAGGAAATCTTGTCCTTGTTTGACCCTAAGTTAAATACGATCAGATGTGTGATGCAGCTGCTAAAAAGCCAAATGTTGGCTTGAGGTTATTACCGGAAACATAAAGTTCTAATCGCAGGAAATAATTGTTCCGCTCTACCTTGCCTTGATTGAACCTCTTTTGGAATATTATGTTCAGTTTTGGATACCAGAGTTCAAAAAGGATAGTAAGAAATTGGAACAAATTTAGAAAAAAACTAATAAGAGGGTGAAGAATTTGGAAGCAACCCTAATCAGGAATGGTGAAACAATCTAATTATGTTTAGCTTATAGATGTGATGACTGAGAGGAGATGTGATAGACTTCAAATATCTGAA
This sequence comes from Pseudoxenodon macrops, assembly GCA_032467955.1. Lineage (NCBI taxonomy): Eukaryota > Metazoa > Chordata > Lepidosauria > Squamata > Pseudoxenodontidae > Pseudoxenodon > Pseudoxenodon macrops. The sequence goes on from JANHFT010009665.1 coordinate 214,165, forward strand.
GGTTTTCACCCAGAAAAAAAATAGACTTATTTCCTTTTGCCCCAAAGGACAGGGCCAGATCAATGAATTAAAATTACAGGAAGGAAATTTCTGACTGCATGAAGTGCTAGCCTGTGGAACATACTACCACATAAAATAGTGATTTCTCTTTCCCTACAAATCTTCAGTGAGGTCTTCAAACAGACTGGATGGTCATATGTCAGAGGTAATTTAGTGGATACTTTCAAGGTCTCTTCTGACTCTTGTGATTCAAATTCCAGTCCCCACCCACCTCCAACTCTAATCCCACACATTTAAAATGTTTCAGTCAAGATGTTCTCTCTCTTCTCCTCTTTTCTTTTCTAGAACTGTGTTTCTCTACTGGCGCCATGAGTACATGAGCTAGTGAGGGAGAATTGATAAACCTCCCCAAATATGCAGATAGGAGAAAGGAAAGCTAAGAAGTCAAATCTACACTTCAATGCACCAAAACAGGTTAACTCTTGACCTAGGAGTACTCATCTTAAATGATCTAAGCCCCAGAGCTCACTGTAACAGCATTGCCAAAAATGCTTTAAGAGTTGTTAACCTAATTTTGCGAAACTTCTTCTTTGGTAACATTGTACTACAAACTAGGGCATACAAAACCTTTGCCAGACCAATTCTTGAATACAGCTCATTTGCCTGGAATCCACACTGTATATCGGACATTAATACAATTGAGTGAGTCCAGTGTATTTCATGAGAAGAGTACTCCACTCCTCTACTCACAATAGAATACCTTATGCCACCAGGCTTGAAATGTTGCGCTTGGATAACCTAGAAGTATGCCACCTACAGTCTGACCTAAGCGTAGTACACAAAATTGTCTGCTACAACATCCTACCTGTCAATGACTACTTCAGCTTCAACTGCAATAATAGATACAAACAATAGATACAAACTCAAGGTAAACTGCTCCAAACTCAATTGCAGAAAATATGACTTCAGCAATAGAGTGGTCAATGCCTGGAATGCTCTACCTGATTCCGTTGTTACTTCCTCAAACCCCCATAGCTTTAACCTTAAACAGTTTATGGTGGACCTCACGCCATTCCTAAGAGGTCTGCAAGAGGGCATGCATAAGTGCACTAGCGTGCCTACCATCCCTGTCCTACTGTCCCCATTTATTTATACTCACTTCATGTGCTCATGTCCATGTTTATACTTATACCTGTTTGTACATGTTTGACAAACTAAATAAAATAAAATAAACAACGTAATAAATAATGGAAGGAAGATGAGTGTGTTTTAAAAATTGGAGGAAAAAACACCAATAACTTGCACTATGCTGATAACATTACCCTGGTAGCTGAAAGTGTAAATGATCTGCAAATTCTAGTACTGCAATGAAAGGCAGAGCAACAAAAAAAAATAGGACTATGAAATAATAGCTAAAATGTGATCTGAAAAGCAGCTCAATTTATATCCATATTACAACTAGTAATTTACATTGATATTGTCTTCTACACTTTGCTAACTCAGTAATTCCTAATATGGGTTATGGAACCATCATTTTGATTTGCACTTGCCCTTCTAAAAGGATGTTCGTTTAGAGATGCCCTAACAAAACCAGATAATTTGTTATCCAGCCCAGAAATTATACATTACCAGCAGCAATTCACAGCCTGTAGCAAAGATTTGTTTTCCCAGAGATGCTGGGAATGAACCCTGGACCTGTTTTATTTATTACGTTACTTCGTTTAGATTTTGTTTTCCCATTCTCCACCCCAATGGAAACCAGACAGTATATCTGGAATCTCCAGGGTCTTCTAGTCCAGTTGTTGACAGCCTGCAAAACAGCTGTACCATCTGTGCTCAGGCCCTGTCCAGCTTGCCTGGCAAGCATATGCTGTGCTCAGAGATATGGGTTCTACATATTGCAAGTCAAGGGCTTTCTATCTTTGAAATGCTGTATTACTCCTACTATTTATCTTCTTAATAAACACTTATCACCCCTACTATTATCTCCTATTTTTTTTCTTTCTGCCAGCTCCAGTGGACACTAAGTAGAGCTACGGTTGGGTGGCTTTAAAGAGTGCTTCAGAGAGGCAGGGTGTATCTTGCTATGGCCTTTGCCCAATCCCGGAGCCGGGGAAGGAGGGTCTCATGAATATGAAAAGCAGCTGTACTCTCTCTCTCTCTCTCTCTCTCTCTCCTCCCTTTCTTCTCTCCTCCTCCTAGTCTCCTGGCCATGAAGGCAGAAGCAGAGCAGCTGAACGCAGGATGCTGAAAACCCACAGGAAGCTTTTCCCGGGGACCCTAAAGATGCTACCCAGCTAAAGAGATAGCAGGCATTCAGGTAAGGCAGAATTTGAGATAACCTTGGGTAATTTGTGACTCACAGGGAAGAGGAACCTGGGAGAACCTGCCTTTGGAGGGACCGGTCAGAGATTGCTTCGCCCCAGGCTCAGTTAGGATTTCTAGACAATGGATGTATGCTATGCTTCGCTTATCTGGGAGGATGCAGGATTAGTGAAGCAAACGGGCCTTGCTGAGGGATGCGGGCATTCTTTTCTCTCTACCTTTCCACACCCCATCCCATCCCGTCTGGATGCCTCAAGAATGGGGGGGGGGGAAAAGGGCAGCTGTAGCCCAGCCTTGTTCTTTGTATTACTGGAGGAAATGGATGTTGCCGCTAGCTAGCTGCTACTGCTTTGGTCTGCCTTTTGTTTGAGGATTTGTGTCTCTCTTCTCCCTCCACAGCAACAACCTCCCCCCCCCCTTGCAAAGATCAAATTTCCCTCAGTTCATGGCTGATTTCATTCATTTCTCTCTCTCTCCTCTTGGCTCTGGGTCAACAGCCTTGTGGAATTTGGAGGCAAAAACAGGGTCGCATGGCTTTGTAACACCAGCATACAAATGAAAACTGATGGTTGAGTCTTTTTTTTTTTTTTTTAAACCACAAATTTTTGTATGATGCGAAAGTTCAATAGAACTGCTGCTCTTTCTTTGCTGTTAGATAAGCATCGTTCGTTCTCTTTTGCTGGGATGGGGGTAGGAGAATGAAAAGAACTATTCTTTTTCTTGTTTATCAATGTCATGGGAATGATTGAATCAGAGATCTGGAGGAGGCAGGGGAGGGAGCCAACTTCATGCCATTTGCTTGGATTACTACACCCCCCTCAATGAAATGCGACATAAGGTGGCATTCTGCACAGTGATTTGTGCTGGGAGACACATGTGGGATTCGCTGGAGATGTGATGCCTTGGAACAAAAAGTTATTCTTTGTTTTGTTTGTAATCTGTATATTAGAGATTAAATGGTCATTTGATTACCACTTACCTAAGAAAATGTATTGCCAGATTTTAGGGAAAAAAAGAGAATGGGAAAACATAACCCATCAACCTCACTGCCTTTCTCACAGGCTGCCTTTAGCTTGTTGGAGCCAAAGTTAACTACTGTATAGTTGTTGTTTTTTTTCTCTTTCTACCCTCCTCTCTAAATCATGTCCTATAATTCATACCTACATATTTATTGATCTCATTGCGATCTCGCCTTTTGTCTTATTCAGCAAACCATGATTAAGCAAATCATGACTTAAAACAAGAGTAGATTCACTCGATTTCTCCTTTGGAAAAAAAAACCCTGTTCCTTGAAGGGCAGACCTTAAATTCATGTAAGATTCTTCATGCTAATTGCCCCTGGCATCTTCAGGTAGGACTGAATGTGGTTTTAGGATGATCTCCTAGCTGAAGCTCTCTCCACGTGTGCTGGTCTACAACTAATGCTGTCTGAGGGTGATGGGAGTTTTAATGCAACACATGTGGAAGACATAAAGTTGGAGAAGGCACAAAAGCTAATACTGATTGGACCAGTGATCCAATAAAGCAGTTTATTATTTTGGTGGTTTTTTTTAAATTAAGAAAAGGTAGCATAAAATAATTCAGTACGATTCTCCTCATCTCCATTCTAGCCCATAGTTGATGGCTTATTCACTGGTGGCGTCTTTCATTCAATACTCTGTCAGTGATTCCTTCATTCAACTGTTCAGAAGAATTTAACAGATAATTCATAGAATGTGCTTCTCTAGAATCTGGCATTATAGAATAAATATTGTGTCTGGAGCTGAATTGAGTCTAGTGATTTACTTATTAATTAATAAGCATTGCCTTCTCTACCACCTCATTTTTGCTCTAAACATCATTAAAACATTAAATAGAGCAAGTAAGCATGAAATAATCTGTTTTCTGTGCGGAAAGATAGACATGCAGCAGTGAATATCTAATTCATATAATAGTTGCAGCTACATATTTATCTTTGTCAAATTAGAAGCAGCCAAGGAAAAAAACTGAGAGCTTATTTGGTATAGTGGTTAAGGTATCAGGCTGGAAACCAGGAGACCATGAATTCTAGTACCACCTTCAACACAAATCCAGCGCAGTGACCTTTGCCAGTCGCTTTCTCTGAGCTCTAAGAAGGAGGCAGTTGCAAATGGCTTCTGTAAAACCTTGCCAACCTGTATTTTTAACAAATTCATGTGATGAATCCAATGCTCTTTTAATTTTTCTACATTTTCCCCAAAAAGAGAAAGTTGATCCCATTTATAGTCCATGCTTAAGGATGGTCATGTTATTCAGTATCCTCTCTCGTACGTTGTCTTCACTACATCTTCGCAACATACCATCTTCCCTGGAGTGTCAGATCAACTCTGCATCTTCCTTCTGTTACCCAAATTTACTTTTCACTTCCTTCAGACCTTCTGAACTAACAGACAATGTTGCAATCCTGACCCATCACCTGAGTAGTTAAAATAGATAGGAATCTCTGTGCAACAATTAAGCCAGTGTTTTAGGACAGGGGTCTCCCATCTTGGCAACTTTAAGACTTGTGGACTTCAACTCCCAGAATTTCTCAGCAAGCTGGCTGAGGA
>JANHFT010009666.1:0-33584 GCA_032467955.1 Pseudoxenodon macrops
AGGAGACTCTACACCATTTTCGACAAATGGCAGTCCAATCTCATCTTGAATGTCCCAAGTGTTGGAGCTCCCACAACTTCCGAAGGCAGGCTGTTCCACTGGGTTGGTCACCATACCTTTGGAATCAGGTTTTAACTACCCCATGGTATGAAACTAATCAAACTGGTCATAATTTCAGTGCTATGTTATGTGTAAATCTAGTAATCCAGGCATTTACTGTAGATGGTGGCCCATTCCAGAATTAAAGGCTTTTTCATGTAAGAACTCTGTGCCAGTTTGAAAATGGCTCCAGACCAACATGATTCTACATCACCTCTGTTCAGCAGCAGAACTTATTTATTTTTGGCTTGGCAGCATTCTACTTGAAACCACAGACGAATGCTATTTACTTGTTTATGGAAGTACTGTGACTTAATGAAACTCAGTGGTGGATTTCACCATTAGGAAGAGCTCTTGCCTCACTCTTTCCCTGCTCCTGGCCCTGGCAGGGCAGAGTTGGCTTAGTGGCTTCACAGGTCCTTTGCCGTGGATCTCTTTGGATTTTTTGCCCTTGACCCAGAGGTATGCAAAGCCTGTTCAATAAGGATATATGTGACTGTGTGCGCACTAATTGATTTTATTTTCCTTTCGTTTTAGCTGCCTCATGGATTTTGTTGCTGTAGGAGCAGTATGTTGATTCTTTTCCTCCTTGTTTTGAATGTTGTGAGGTAAATAGCAGTTGAGGAGAGTCACAGAAGGCTTTTGATTGCCTCTTGAAAGATTTCGGTAGCCTTTCTCAAACTTTGCAACTTTAAGATGCGTGGACTTTTACCATAATCATTGGCTGGCTATTCTGGGAGTTGAAGTGCACACAATTTGAAGTTATCAAGTTTAAAAAAATACTGAATCAGAATTTGAAAGTGGCCCTACAGTTGGACCGCCCATCTATCCCTGGCACATAGGGCTTTGCTTAACTTACTTAGCACTCTTTTATAGGCAATAATCAACTTGCAACCATTTGGTTAACAGTCAAAGTCACTACAGCAACTGAGAAAAATTGCTTACAATCAGTCCTTGCACTTATGATTGGTCCTTGCAGCATCCCCACTGTCATGTGAATGGCACTTGCAAGCTTCCCAGGGGGTTCCTGACAAGCAAAGTCAATGTGGGAAGACAAATTTGCTTAACGACCACACAAGTTGCATAACGATCACTGCAAAAAAGGTTGTAAAATCGAATGTGGCTTATTTAACGAGTGCATCGCTTTGCAACAGAAATTCCAGTCCCAATTGTAGTTGTAAGTTGAGGACTACCCGTACCCTCTTCCACTCAGAAGTACATTGCTAACCCAGTTCTCCAACTGAAGGACTCTTGAGACCTGTGGACTTCTTCCAATATGCTCAGCAATGACTTTATTGGCTGGGGAATTTTGGATGTTGGGCTCCATTGTCTTTAAAAAATATTCTGCGTGTTTCATTTAGACCGTCTTTTGGAGTGAACTGAGGTTTGCTTATAAAGTGAGGCAGGATTGGATCACTTTTTGATAAGTGAAAGATCTAAGACTTATAGGTTTCAGTGGGGAGGTCAAAAGAGATTCCTTGAAAGAAACATTGGCAAATGACTTCTGTTGTTGCCAAGAAAACAACATGGAGGTTTCCATGAAATTCAGTAGGAGCTGAGTCCAGCTTAAGGAATTCTTTATGTGTTTACAGCTGCAAGAGGAAGCTGTTCGAAGCCGCTGCTTATTATTGACAAAGTCATATTGTATGGAGGTGTTGCCTTTTGGGGTCCATCCCAATTCTCTTGCTAAAATTATTATATTTCGGGTGTAGTACTTTTCTGAAACAGCTGTCTGTTCTCCGAAGCTGCCTTTTCTCCTCTTGCTTTCTGTAAAAGAGGGCTGGGAGAAATTGGAGCAGTTGGTAGTTGAACCCTATCCCTTAGTTGAGAAAGGCTGAAGCAGCAGTGTCTCAACATGCTTTAAGGGGACCTGATTTTATTTATTTATTTTTATTTATTTTGTCAAGCACATATAGTATAAACATGATTTGAATACATGAAATGAATACGAATAAAAGGGAACATTAGGACAGGGACGGTAGGCACGCTGGTGCTTTTATGCATGCCCCTTTTGACTCTTTGGGCCACAGCATGAGTTCTGTCTGATATATTGAATAAAGCAAATTTCACAACAACATGGAAATCAAAACAGAGCTAACTGTATTACAACTTATATTCATTTGAATAACATAAACATTTTGAGGAACACTACTTGGGGATTCGGCATACTGCTTTTGCTTTTTGTATGATGGTCGTTGCTGGTTGTTGCTTTGGAATTGCCTACTTCCCTGGTGGGAAATGGCTTTTATTGAATTGAATCGTGCAAGTTTTGGCCATGGTTGAAAAGATGTTTACTTGTACTGGATTTTACACAACGAAATTGTGAGTTGATTCAGAACACCTGCTTACCACGCAATCAATGTCTCTGTAAAATGTGATGGCACCTCTGCCATGAACAAAAGGTATGTTCATGTGGGCCTTCAGAATTCCTCTGCTCTGCAGTTTTCCTTTTGAAGGATCATTTGGGGAGCTAGCTTGCACCCCATTTTCATCCCATTTGCAACAGAATTCAGAAGAGTTAAGAAGCTGATTGCCTCCCCAGCCTTGGCTGGGTTGTTCTGGGAGCTGAAGTCCAAACTTCATAAAATTGACATGGTTGAAAAACACTGCTCAAGCAAATAGTCCTTTCTCAGTCTGGTCATTGGAAACCTATTAAACTGAGGTCTGAAGCTGTACTTGTTCACAGAACAGTTGTTGCTGCTTTGATGATGTTACCTAGTTAAGTTATGAAATGTCTGCAAGCAAACAACCCAGCTCAGAGAGCACCAAGAGTTCCACAGTTCAACCCTGAACTATTCTCTTCTGTTGGAACAGATACTTTTCTAACATTTCATTAGGTTCGCATTGCAATGATAATGTTGTATTCCCCCCCCCTCTTTTCTTTGCCTCTTAGGGGACATTGGAAACTATTACTATGGTCAAGGTCACCCCATGAAGCCTCACAGGATCAGGATGACTCACAACCTTCTTCTCAACTATGGTCTTTACAGGAAAATGGAAATTTATGTAAGTTTTTTTTTAAACTGAACATTAAAATTCTTCACCCGCTGTTACTGACTTGGGCCCTGTGGCTCAGACAGGAGAGCTACTGCAAGGGAGCACGCGCCCCCCATCACCCCAGCTGAAGGCAGTGATCAAGAAGGACCAGTGGATTTTGTTCCCATCTAGGGCTGAATCCTGACTGGAAGCGATCCTGATCATCTCTATTTGAGGCTTTTCGTGGCTGTTCAAATGCCCCTTTTGAAGAACCTTAATAAAGTCAGAGCTATGCTTGAACAGAGTTCAGAAGTGATGGCCTTACCAAGTTCTCCCCCTCCCTTCTCTGTCATTTCAGCGACCTTACAAAGCTAGTGCCGAGGAGATGACCAAATATCACAGTGATGATTACATCAAATTTCTGCGGTCAATTCGCCCAGATAACATGTCCGAATACAGCAAGCAGATGCAGCGATGTGAGTGAAAGTGGAGGGTGTTATATTTGCTTGGAAATCCTCAGACATGCTTGGCTAAAAATGGGGTGGGTGGAGGTGAAAGGGTTAATGCGCTGAACAGGCTTATAGCAGCAAGGATGGATGATATCGCCACACTGTAAAATCCATTTGCAAAGTCTTATCCATCAGCCCTTAAACGAGGCTTCTGATCCCAGTTGGGAAAAGCCTGGCCTGACATAGGACGTGTGGTTGCTTTCAGGTGGGGTGGCAAACTGGCTTTCCACTTTCAGACTAGCCCCAACAATCCTTTGGTGTTGCTGGAACCCACCACCTCTTTGTGGATGAGAAGAGAAAATGATCAATTGCCTTGTTTTCAATACACTTGCCATTCCTTTCCTGTGCCAGGGAAAGTTTGGTCAGTCATGCAAAAAGCAGGTTTAGGCTTTAAGAAGGAATAGTTCCTTCTTGTAGTGTTTTGTTGCTTGAATTGAGTTAAAGCTTGAGAAATGTTGTGCAGTAAAAATGTTTATCCTTCTACAACCTATGTGGACTTCAACTTCCAGAATTCCCCAACCAGCACTATTTCCCTGTGGTTTCCTGCCCAAGTACTAGCCCTCTTGAAGCTCCAGTGTGGAGTTCTGCCAAGCTCTTAAAAGCTCTCAGTTTGCTAGAGCTCCAGCAGGGGGTGCCACCTCCTAGCATTGTTAAATGCCAATGGATAGCTTGAACAAATCTGACATCTCACTCTCATTGAATGAGCCCCTTGTGTGGGTTTTCTTTTCCTGTAAGTAAGCAAGATATCCCAATGCAGTTGCTCAGTTTTTTGCCTCATGTTCTTAGATCACTTGAACTCCAGTGGAAGGACAGCTTTATCACACGTGGTTCATAAGTTATATATTTACATTTATTTATCAAATTTAGAGACTTTCTGTCTCTCTCACACAGCAGCTCTGGACGATGTAGTTAAATTTCTCCTTCCTTGTCCTCCTTAATCAGTTTTCCAAACATATTTCCAGACAAATCTCTATTGTTCTGGCTTTATGCCCCCCCCCCCCAAATCCTGACATTTCTATTTCTCTTTTTGGCTGAAACCATTGATGTGTTGTGATTAAACAAGGACTTATGTTGCTTTCTTTTTCAAGTCAATGTTGGAGAAGATTGCCCTGTATTTGATGGACTGTTTGAATTCTGCCAACTTTCTGCAGGAGGGTCTGTTGGTAAGTAGCCATCACAGTTTTAAAAATAAAAACCTCTAAAGGATGTATGGTACTAACTGCGCTGCTTGTTCTCCTGAGGACCTCACTTTCATTATGGAATTGCAGACTGTGTTCTGACATCTGATTCCTGCTCCTTTTAGGCCAGACCATGATGTGCAAAGTTGCTCTGAATTTAAAGCACCCCTTTGAATGCAAACTATTTCAGACAGTTTTGAAAAATGTCAGGATATTGATACAGGTATTCCTCAACTTAGAACCGCAATTGGGCCCAGAATTTCTGTTGCAGAGCAAGGTGGTCACTAAGTGAGTCACATCCAATTTTATTACCTTTTTTGCCATAGTTAAGCAAATCTCTGCAGCTAAATGAACCACATGGTTGATTATTAAGCGAATCTGGCTTTCCGCATTGGCTTCGCTTGTGGGAAGCCGGCTGGAAAGATTGAAAATGGTGATCACATGATTCAGGATGCTAAACCATCATAAACACATGCCTGTTGCCAAGCCCCCAAATTTTGATCATGTGATCATGAGGATGGTGCGAGGGGACCTGCCATAAGTTATTTTTTTCAGTGTCATTGTAACTTTGAACAATTGATTGTAAGTCAAAGACTGCCTTTTGTCCTCTTGAGCTCACAAAAGCTTATGCCTTTTAAGAAAATTTGTTAGTTGGAAAAGAGGCTATTAGAATCCTGATTCTTTTTAAATCCTGCTATTAAGCATTTTGCTAAAGCAGCTGTTTTGCTCTTGAGACATTCTGTTCTATGCTCAGATCACTTTCAAAATGCTCAAAACAGCTGTTTCCACACAGAAATGAAGTGTTTTGGATTCAGAATAACTCACATCAAAATGTTTTGTACATTACACATGATAAGTTCACGGATGAATGTTTCTAGAGAATGTTTTCTCTCATGCTTCCATGAATAGCCATGTCAGAATAGTATCTGGATAAATATTTAGGGATTTATGGATCCCCGAATCCAGAGCAAATTCCCTTGGTGTCTTCCAGCTTCTCTGCCTTCTCTGATTTTGATCTTTTTTAGATTATTTTAATTAAAAAATAATCTGGAAAATAATAGCAAGCTAGAGCATAAAGTATAATGATGACCTCTGGGATCATTGTAACCCGCTTAATGATCAGCATGTCTTACAACTGTATTCTGGGCTCACTTAACGATTCTAACTCAAGGACTACCAGTAGCATAATTTCTGTTGGTTGTTAATTCTGGGTATCTTGTGCCAAGCCAAAGGATCTCCCACTGCTGAACTGGCAGTTTCCCCTTTGTCCTTAACAGTGGGGAGTCTGCAGATTGCCCTCTCGGTATCTCTAAATGGTACCGATAGAGGAGAATATTTGTAGTGTGGTGTCCTTGGTGCTCTCTTGATGGTTTTCTTACATACGTTTCATTACCGAACTAGATAACATCATCAGTGCACTCTGAATGGATCTGGTTGTGATGGCTGCTTTGTCATCTCTGCTCTCTCACCTGTTTGAAATTCTCTCCACAGCAAGCGCGGTAAAACTAAACAAGCAGCAGACAGACATTGCGGTGAACTGGGCTGGAGGCTTGCATCATGCCAAGAAGTCAGAGGCTTCTGGCTTCTGTTACGTCAATGATATCGTCCTGGCTATCTTAGAATTGCTGAAGTATGTGAAACTGCCACTTTATATTCTGGACCTAAATGAGATCATCATCTTTATGGGCCACTTTAGGATGTGTGGACTTCAACTCCCAGAATTCTGCAGCCAAGCATGCTGGCTGGGAAATTTTGGAAGTTGAAGTCCACACAATGGCCAAGATTGAGAAACAATGCTTTATTACTATGGATCTAAATGAAATCCTCACTTTGTCAAAAATATCATAATTCACCCTGTGCAGGATAAGCTGCTCGGATAGGGAAATCTCTGAGATGTTTGACAGCTTTGCTCTTGTTTTAACCATCATGAAGGGAATTTATGTATGAGGCAGCCGGGGAGGCACAGATTTGAATAGGCAAGTCCCAAGAAGTATTATTTGGTCCGATAATGGCTTTCAGTGGGCATTTAGAGGAATCCCTGGAGTTTTGCAAAATCTCAGCCCAGCATGAAACTGAGTCTTGATGGATCGAGATGGATTCTTTGTGATGCAGTTTTGCGCTCCACTCATTCTGATGGCCAAAAGGGAGGCTCCCAATTCTGTTTCAGGAATGCATCCTTTTAAAAGGATCCACCCTGACACCCAACAGCCTGTGTGCAGAATGTGGAACCAAGATCCTTGGCAGCTACTCATCTTCCCTAAGAGGCGGATTGATGACAGTAATTATTTCTGGAAATGAAGGAAGAGGAAACGTCTCCCCATATAGGATTCAAATGCATGGGACACATTCTGCACCCTGGCTGTGTGTAATTTTCAGTAGTTAAGGCTGCCCTTAGGTCTCTGGCAGCTGTTTCCACCTTTCCTGGCCCCTCGGTATTATCTCAGGATGACTGTTCAAAACCTCACCAGACTGTCAATCACACAAGCTTTCTTTCTTCTCAACAAAGCCTAGTGTGGCTTTGGGGACTGAATTTTAAAACTTGACAATTTTGAGTTTACTTTTTTGGGGTGGGGGGAGGACTGTCTAGGTTCCTCATGGCTGAACTTTGTTTTTGAAGTGCCAGCCTGACATCCCTTTGCAACCTCAGGTACCACCAGAGAGTGTTGTATGTTGACATCGACATCCACCATGGTGATGGTGTGGAGGAAGCCTTCTACACCACAGACCGTGTCATGACAGCGTCCTTCCATAAGTATGGGGAATATTTCCCAGGAACTGGGGATCTGCGGGTGAGAATGGGAACTTGAGATGCATCTTCCTGGGCATCCAGTCCCTCTTCCTTCTTTTTGGTTGGCTTGCACACTTTCAGGCCCTGTTGGCAACAGAGCCTTTGCATGATCCTCTCTCCTTCTAAAGCAAGATGATTCATCTTCTCTGGGTCAGAGGTACTGACACACTTATTCCCAAATTGAAAAGTTTAATGCAGCAGAAATTATGTCACAATGTTAAGTGAACGGAATACAGAGAGTAATCTCATTAGTTTTATTGGCTGTTCCTATAACTGAAATAAGCTCCAATGATAACATCTGGCTGATGTTGTTTCAACTCAAAAGCTCAGGTCAGTTAGACCCTCGAATCCCTGATCTGTGTTCTAGATTGAAAGACATCCAGAAATGTTCCAAAAATTACAAGAGCATCTCCATTAATCCTCAGGAGTCGACTTTGACTTGAAAAGGACAACAGCTTGATTAAGGAACTTGTCTTTCTCATTTACTTCTCAGAGTGCAGCCTTTTGTATACCAGGGAGAGGCAGAGCATGGCCTTTGGCCTAGAAAAAACTCTGTATGCCTCCAGGAGTGTGCAAAATGTTTTTCGTTTAAAATGTATTTATTCTATGACTGCCCTTCCCAGTCAGGTGACTCTGGGCAGCTTACAATTCTAAAACAATAAAACACTTAACGGAAATACGGCCTTGTTGAGTTTGAAACAAATCAGACATTTCTGGGAGAGTTGAGATGCCGTTTTGAGCTTGAAACAATTCAAATATGAAACTTTCTTAATACTGTTCCATTCCTCTTCCTGTGTATTTATTGATTATTAGATTCAAGGTCATCATTTTTAAAGATGGGCTCTGATCTGGGTCTCCATTAGAGATGGTCCGATACCTTAACCCAGTGTTTCTTAAACTTGACAATTTTAAGATGTGTGGACTTCAACTCCCAGAATTCCTCAGCCAGCATTTTGTGTTAAAGTTCACACATTGTTAGCATTGGCTGGGGAATTTTGGGAGTTAAAGTCTATGCATCTTAAAGTTGCTAAGGCTGAAGAAAACATTGCCTTAACCACTACATCAAACAGGCTCTCCTTTCCATGAAAAACTAAATTACCTGAGAAATACATTGTTTTGGCTTAAGAAATTGAGGGAACTCTGCAAGCATAATGTGAGTTGTAGAATACTCATCTCTATCAAGATTTCCCTCCGGAAAATAGCTTGCTCTTACAGCAACAGGGAATGACTAGATAGGGAACATTTGGGCAGCATTTGGCAAAATCTTAGTCGTTGGGGAAGAACAGATGAGTGAGGAAGGACAAAAAGCAACACATGGGATACCCATGTGTTGCTTTTTGCCCTTCCTCATTCAGCTTATGGGGTTGGATGAGCTGGTTGGCATACTTGTTGAATCTGTCTTATTTCAGATGATTGATTTAGCACCAGCTCATCCCCCACAGTCCTCTTCTGGGCTGAACTCTCTTGGGCAGGGCAAGATGGCTGACTCTCCTGTTTTGGGGAGGTGTCATTGGGAAAGCCTTTTCTTTGAAGACATTTTGCTTCTCATCCAAGAAGCTTCTTGGATGAGAAGCAAAATGTCTTTTAAAAAAAACCCAGAAAGTCCAGTTGCCTTTTGAAAAAGTGCTTTTGGGACAACCATGATCCTGGATGACAGAACCTCCATAGACACTTGGCTCTAAGGGAGCCAAGGAGGCTTCTGGACAACACTTTTGGGGTGTTCTGGGTGACATGATAAGGGTGCGCCATTGTTGGGCTGCAGGGCCTCTGCAAGCATCAGAATACCAGCAGTCCCTGACTTGGGCATCCTCTGAAGATGGCCCCAGCTAGTGTTTTAAGATGCCATATTTTCTTCTTCCTAAGGATATTGGTGCAGGTAAAGGAAAATATTATGCTGTCAACTATCCTCTCCGGGATGGGATCGATGATGAGTCTTACGAAGCCATTTTCAAGCCGGTAAATGTCTTAGTTCATTTTGCAGGAGCCTCGCTAAACTTTGCAGGCTTGCAGATTGTGGAGAAAGGTGTAACTTCTAAGCAATGGCGATCAGAGGGTCTTAGCTGTCCTCTCCAACCTAGAGGGGCAACCTGAGCTTTCAGGGATGAAAGAGCAAGTTTCAGACCAGTGGTAGTATTCAACAGGTTTGGGTGAAGTGGTGGAGGTAATTTGACCTGGTTTGCTGAACCGGTAAATACCACCTATGCCTGGCCCCGCCCATGCCTGTCTGGTCACCATTTGCCCCTTCCAGCTGCTCGCCCCTTCTGGCTACTTGTCCCACCCACCGCCCTATATATATATTGCCTTTGCCACGCGTCCCAGCTAATTGCCTCACCAGTCACCTCGCCCACTCTGCTCAGCTCCCCAAAGGTAAGCAATGCATGCCGCCCACTCGCCCTTCACTTTGGGTCAGGGGCCAAGGCCCAGGGACGCGCCATTCCCCCGAGGCCCTGGAGCCACCGCCCGCCTCGGCTGAGTCAGGGAACATGCCATTCCCCGACTCCGCTGCCCTCTCTCCCTTAAGTGTGACATGTTGCTGTTTCCTCTCCTTCAGAGGCTCCAGCCCTTAATCTCCCGGCTTCCTTCCCCACAACCGCCTCTTTCTTCATCCCACGGCTGGTTGCCGGGGAAGGCAAGCCAGGGCTGAGTTGTTGCTGCTGCGCTCCCCGCCAGCCCACATCTAGCCCCACTTGTAGCAAAATGCCTGCAACTACTGCATCTTTTTTTCGGTACGGCTGGAGTCCAGTCACACCCAAAAAAAAAAAGATGTGGCGGCTGCAGGCTTCTTGCAGTGAAAATTACCGACCTTCTGCTCCGCTCTTCAAATGCACTGCTGCCACCCTGTTCTATGCGCCAGCCGTGCCCGCACACCCCATTGCCTGCTGCCACTGCTCCAGAGGGCCTTACCTGGGCAAGTCCGAGCAGAGTGGCGCAGCAGGTAATGGGGTTTCACGTGCGCAGCCTGCGCATAGAACAGGGTGGCAGCAGCGTGTTCAAGAAGCTGAGCAGAGCCGGAGGTTGGTAGACATGGTGGTTGCAGGCATCTCGCGACAAGGGGGGCGAGATGCGGGCTGGCAGGGAGCCCAATGGCACCGATTCAACCCTGGGTTGCCCTCCCAGGCAGTCAGCCGTGGGAGGAAGGCAAGGTCGCAGCCACAGGACAAAGAAAGAGGTGGTCATGGGGGAGGAAGCGGGGAGATTAAGGGCTGGGGCTTCTGAAGGAGGGGAAATGGGGCGACCCGTCGCGCTTAAGGGAGAGCAGGCGGAGAGCCGGCAGTGGCTCTGGGGCCTCGGGGAATGGGTGATGTTAAGGAAAAATATAATATTAATTCATTTTTTTCCCTAGCAGGTTCTGTGGCCGTGGCTTGGTGGGGGGAATGTGACTGATTTGGTGTGGCCCACTAGATGTCACTCACATCAAGGTACCGCCTCTCTGTCACATGACCCACCCACCAAGCCACGCCCACAGAACTGGTAGGGAAAAAATTTGAATAGCACCACTTTTTCTGGCTACCTGTTGAGCACCGACAAACCCTTGGTCTCCTTCAGGTCCTGTTGGGGGGGAGGAGGTGGGAGGCTTGTCCCTGATCTGCATGGAAGCATAACATGAGATCGGAGCTCTGGGTGACTTTGGGGAGCAGCCCTTGTGGGAGGCATTGGGCTGGCTTTTCCACCTCTGCCAGAGGTTGTGCTGAGAGGAAAGGGGTCCTGATGGTGACCCTTCAGATTCTGTGGGTTTGCTACATTATTACCATGCTCAGGTGTTTGTTTTTACTGGCTAGGTGATGTCTAAAGTGATGGAGACATTCCAGCCGAGTGCCGTTGCACTGCAGTGCGGCTCAGATTCCTTATCAGGGGACAGGTTGGGTTGTTTTAATCTGACCATTAAAGGTAAGAGGGGTTTCTTGGAAGGGGGCGAGTGGTGACTTATTCAGGGCATCCTCAGGTTGCTTTGCTGGTCAAAGTCAACTGTGTGTCCTCTGAGGGGCCTCTCAGTGTTTTGCAGGAGGGCAGGAGCATCTTTGAAGGTTGGATATCTGTGCCTTATGGCACAATGAGAATCAAGCTTCCTTTTTAACACCAGGTGCTCCGAAATGCCTCTCTTCCCATTGTTTTGTGGCTCACTTGGGTTGTTTCGCTCCATCGTCATTTTGCTGATTTGTTGCTAAATGGGAGCTCCCTTCCAGCAGACTGATGCTCTTCCTTCCCCCAGGTCACGCCAAGTGTGTGGAGTTCATCAAAAGCTTTAATTTGCCCACGCTGATGCTGGGAGGTGGTGGCTACACGATCCGTAATGTGGCCCGGTGTTGGACGTACGAGACGGCTGTGGCATTGAACACAGAGATCCCGAATGGTATGGAGGACCCTTGTTGAGCTCGCCTAGGGAGGGGGGGCATGGGCAGGTCCTCTGGGAATCCCAACAGCCAGGTCAATCGGGGCGGCTGCTGAGCTGCTTGAGAGTTATAGAGCCAAGCACCAGAAAGCCAGCCAGCCCTGGGACTTCGGGTAAGTCTCTGGTAAAGATCACGAGGTTAAGCTTTGCCTTGCATCAATATGTGTGGTGGAATCTGGCGCTGAGTTGCAGGAGGAGGAGAGGAGCCTTTCACAAGGAGCTAAGAGACAAATCAGCCTTGAATTCTTGGTATGCAGAAAGAGGCCCTGGAAGCAGGGGGTGAAATGCTGTCGTTCACCCGAACCGGTAGTAATAAATGCTTCCAGTTCGGAGAACCGGTAGTAATAAATGCTTCCAGTTCGGAGAACCGGTAGTAAAAATGCTTTTAAAAAGTTAAAAAAAAAAAGCTTCCCATGATTGGTGGCACATCTGATTGTCACAGCTGATGAACCTTTTCTTTTACTTTTTAAAAAGCATTTTTGCTACCTATTCGCCCAACTGGAAGTAGGCTTTAAAAAGTTTTTTTTAAAAAGGTCTGGACTCTGAGCTGTCTTTGACAATCAGCTGAGAGTGGGGAATGTCAGAACTATTTGTCTTTTTTACTTTTTTAAAGCATTTTTAAAAAAAAACTATTCGCCCTGTGAAATTCACAGGGGCAATTTTGTGTGAAATCCAGCTGCCTTCTGCATTGTGTGTGAGTCACCTATGTAGCTTTTGTGTTATTTTTGTGCAAAGTGTAAAACTTGTTTTTTGAGCTATTGGTGGCTCTGTGTGTGAATCAGTTACCTGGCTTTGGTTTGGTTTGTGTGTGAAGTGTGAAAGTTGATTTTTGAGCTCACCCAGTCACATGACCACCAAGCCACGCCCACAGAACCAGTAGGGGAAATTTTTAGATTTCACCACTGCCTGGAAGGATCCTCCCTAAAACGTCAGGATTTATCAGAGTAGTGTGTTTTGGTCTGGCAAGATTCCTGTCTATGAGTGAACAGCAATAAACTATTCTGGGCAATTCATTGTGTCGGTTTTTTTTGGGTTCCTTGTGCCTGAGTTTTGATGCTAAGAGAACCGAGATGCTACTTAAAAAATGCATGGTAATTGCCAGTGGACATCGTTTTAGGTTCATTTGTTAATTTTACAGGAGCCAAAGTGCATTTTGTGTAATCTCCAGTTTTCTGGCAGCATCAGCCTTCTGCTTTGGTTGGGCTGGGAAGGCATGCCAGTCCCCCCCCCCCCCCAGGAAGCTTTTATGATCTCATGATTATTTGATTTTGCCCTTTCTTCAGCACCATTTTGATTCCCTCTTTGTGGCTCTCCTCCATGTTCCTTTGAATTACCTGGATGCAGGTTTGACACCCTAACCTCCATGCTTTGAATGCTTCCACAGAGCTTCCTTACAATGATTACTTTGAATACTTTGGCCCGGATTTCAAACTCCACATCAGCCCTTCCAACATGACCAATCAAAACACCAACGAATACCTGGAAAAGATAAAGTAAGCTCGTGCATTTATTTTTGGGGCAGGGGCTCCATTTCTGCCGAAGGGCTTCTGCTTGACTTCTGATTACTCGGTTGCAGGCAACGTCTCTTTGAGAACCTGAGGATGCTCCCCCATGCCCCTGGTGTGCAGATGCAGCCCATTCCAGAGGATGCCGTGCCGGAGGAGAGTGGCGATGAAGAGGAGGAAGATCCTGACAAACGGATTTCCAGTGAGTGCCAAGCCCAGAGGGGTCCTTTCTCCCAGCTGACGGCTTTTAGAAAGATGCTTCTCAAATAAGTGCTAAATATTGCTTACTCTTTTCCTTCCCTCATCTTCCTCTGCCCCATCTGCATTTGAATGTATTTAGATCTTGGGGGAAGAGATTTGAAAATTGGGCTGTTTTTTTACTACCTTCTAGGCCAGGATTTCTCAAGCTTGGCAGCTTTAAGATGTGTGGAGTTCAACTCCCAGAATTCTCCTACCAGGAAGTCCACACATCCTAAAGTTGTCAAGGTTAAGTTGCCCTGCCCTGCCCTGCCCTGCCCTGCCCTGCCCTGCCCTGCCCTTTCCTTCCTTCCTTCCTTCCTTCCCTTTCCTTTCCTTTTCGTTCCTTTCCTTCCCTTCCCTGTGGGCATTGCAGACTTTCAAGCGTGCTGTTCTATGTTGAAGGAACTTTCCTCAGATTCCTTGCTCTTGTACCATTGCGTCTTCATTTATATTCCACAGCCTGCTTGATTCTCGTCAATCTCAGTTTAAGCACCTCAATTGGGACAACAGGCTGTAGAGTTCTGAATGATATTCTGGTGGCCAAGTCTTAAATCTGACTCAAGGATTGATCCTTTTGGACTGGATGGCCACATTTAATATTCTTGGCCACCAGATACTGCTGCCTAGCTTGCAATCCCTGGGGATCATTCACTGTGTTTTGGACTGGTTTCAATCTTGTATAGTACCCCATTGCTACACAAGATTGCTATACAAATGTCCATTATGGCATTTCTGGGAATTTCCTATTGTTGCAGGCATTTACAACAGAAAATCAATCTTGTTTTCTTTGCCCTTGATTATCCCTGATGCCCTGTTTCATGATCAGGGCATTCGGTATCATCATTTTGCTGGTGATTGATCATTTATGATCTTTGATGACTGGAGAGGGCCCACCACAACACAGTGTCTTCTAGTGCTTCATCCCGGATACCCTTCAATGTCCATGTTCCATGCTTCAAATGAAGCATGAATAAGCATGAATAAGATGAATAAGATGAAGATTTGAGTTTTGGCCGATTGTTTTTTCTAGTCGTCTATAGTGCTTGTCCAGTATTTGCTTCCAAGGTTCCCTAATTGACCCAGTTTTGTCCACCTTTAGGTTTGATTATTGAACAACTAACTCTGTCTCCATTTCTCAATGTTACCCCAAAGGTGGCTAAGTTTTAATTGATGAATACTAATAGGACGGTTGTTTCTGACGGAGCAGACTGCAGCTTTATTGATTTATGTCTCTGTTGTTTCATGCTTCAATTACGGTAATCATCTATTGGCTTGCAGTCCTGATTCCTCCTTTGCCCAGAGGGGGGGGGCATTTGGGACCCTCCACACTTCTATTGTACTTCCCTGACACTGCCAGGCTCTTCACTGGATCTGTACTTGATCCAGAGCCCAGATTCAATTGCAGGGGTGGAGTTTTAGCCCTCTAATTACAGTCTTCTATTCTGCCCAATTTCTCCCATCACTGTCCTGTTTGCTCCCCATGTTCCCTTAGCAATTTTATCTGCTGATTTGGCCCTCTAGAACCAGCTTCCTCTTTCCCTCTGCCTTGTGTTAGCTTGATGGCTTTTCAAAGGGACTTAAAGACCTTTTTATTTGACTGAGAAGTTACTCTGGAGTCTGTTTATCCCATCCTGCTAATGGTCGCAATTCCCAGGCTAGTACCTGCTTTAGTTTAATTGCAATGGCATGTACTCGAGATCCTGTAGGAATTTTGCTTTAAATTAGTATGGGGGTTGTGTTTGCTTTTATTTTACCTGTGAGTAGTTGCTTCATTGGATTTGTTGTTAGGGGATTATTTATCCTGGATGGAATTTTTGTGATTGCTGAGTCATTTTGACTTGCACTTCATCTTGGGAAAACAGTGTAACCAATAAAAATAATAGTAGTCTTTTTTATTTTTGCAATGGGCGTTTTAAAACGTTATGCCTTATAAAACACACAGTCTCTATGGATGGTCAGTATTATTACTGGTGTTGTTATCCTGCCTTTTTATTTTTCTCCAGCTATCTCATGGTAATTAACATACCTAACACTTCCTCCTCCTATTTTCCTCATAACAACAACCCTGTAAGGTTGGTTGGACTGAGAGAGAGGGACTGGCCCAGAGTCACGCAGCTGGCTTTCATGCCAAAGGCAGGGCCAGAACTCAGAGTCTCCTGGTGATTGGTCGAAAGTCACCCAGCCAGCCCTCATACCCATGGAAACTGTGGGAATCTTCTGGTTTTTAGGCCTTCATTACTACACTAAACTGACTTTTAATTTAGGGTTTAAATTAGGGATTTTAATCTCAGGGTCCTTGTGTGTTGACTCCCATCTTTCCTTGTAGAAAAGTCATTTTTTGTCAATGCACTAATGGATGGACTTCTAAGGACGAGACTTCTTGGAGAAAAAATAGAATAATTCTAGCCTTCTTCCTCCTTTGTATGAAATGTAAAGCCGCTAAGGTCCTTTTCTGCTTCTCTCCCCTCACAGTCCGCTCTTCGGACAAGAGAATCGCCTGCGAGGAGGAATTCTCGGACTCGGAGGATGAAGGGGAAGGAGGTCGCAAAAACATTGCCAATTTCAAGAAGGCTAAACGGTCAAAAACAGAAGAAGAGGAGAAGGAGGAGGAGGAGGAGAAGAAAGGTAGCGGCTATTTATTTGTGGGGCAGTACTTTTCATCCTGCCCGATTGGTAGGATTAACTAGCCAAATTGTTGTCCTTCTGCCCTCAGTGTCAATTTTGGGTGTGGTGCACAAGGAATGGAATAGGAATCAAATCAAATCAGAGTTGGAAGGGACCTTGGGGGTCTTCTAGTCCAACCCCCTGTTCAGGCAAGAAACCATATACCATTTCAGCCACCCGTCTCCCCGTGCCTTCTCTCGCTTTCAAATATGATTGGTACTTTTTCCAAAAGTCGACTGGACCCTCTTGGGGTGTTTTTCCCCTTTGAAAACATTTCCTTTCTCATCCAAAAAGCTGCCTCGCTTCTTCTTCATTTTTTAGTTCTTCTTCAGTTCGGAACCGAGGTTTCTTGGATGACAAGGGAAATGTTTTCAAAGGACACCCACAGCATGTTAAAGGATGTGTGTGTGTGTGTGTGTCCATCCTATAACTGAGAGAAACAGAGTTATATGTTCCTTCCTACAGAAGTAAACGAGGAAGATAAGAGAAAAGAAGAACCAACAGAGGCCAAAAGGTGAGAGACCTTGGAAGGGGGGGGGCAGTTAGGTGTCACCTCTGGAAACGTCTTTCTGTAGTTCCAGACCTGCTTCCTCCTCCTCTAAATAAAGTCTTTTCACACATGCATGAAAGGGCTCACTTCCCTGTGGCCATGCTGTCACTGTTCATGCAAAAAGGAAGCTGGAAATTTGGGGAGGCAACTTCTCTGGGTCTGGTTTGGGCATTGCAAAATACAAGGATCCATTCCTGATGTTAGCAGAGACGAAAAGTCTTCTCAGTAAGTTTAGAAATGAGAATTGCCTTTTCCCCCCTGACACTCCCTAATATATTGGCCCCTTTATTCCTCCAACAGCATAAAGGAAGAGGTGAAATCCACCTAAGAAACATTGGACTGCTGGGGAACACCACACCTCCCTGGTTCTCTTGATTCAGCATTCTGGTTCCCTCCTTATACCACAAGATTTGTATTTTATATGTTTGTGTTGATTATTTCTGTAAATCTATGGGGGGCTTCCCTAGGTGGGCTCTGCCAGGAAGGTCTGGAATCTGCTTATCCCAGGGAGTGCTGTCACATCCTCCTTGCTTTTGCATTGGGCAGATTTGCGTGTTTCCTTTTGCAAAGCAAACCCCAAACTTCCCTTTGCTTTGTCCTTGCTTGTGTTTTTAAAGAATGATTCTCTTCTTGGAGAAGGTAATTTTTTAGGGGAAATCTAGTCATCCATTCTCCTTTTCTTTTATTAGTTTAATTAGGTATGGATACAGCCATAAAACTCTGGAAGAGTTATTTGGGATGGGATGGGATGGGATGGGGGGGGGAGAGGTGGAGCCCAGAATTCCAAGCCATCTTACCCGTCTGTAAGCCTCGGAAGGGTCGATCCCTTTTGAGGAACCTTGAATGTAAACCATGGTTTATTTCCCCAACCCCACTTGACAAGTCCCTCAAGAGGTATGAGCTCTGGAGTTGCAGGGGAAGCTCTGATCTTATCCTGCTTGTAGTAGGAAAAAAATCAGGGGTTCTCCCTAATGCCCTTTGAGTTTTGTAACCCCTGATCCCCTTTTTAAAATTGCCTTGGGGCTTCTGCTTATGAATGAACACAAGCCTCGAAGGGCCCTCAGGAAAACCATCCTCTTGCAGTGTGGTTCTATAGAAGGGCAAAGGAACAAAGAAGCTTGCTCTCCCTGTTCCCGAATTGCATATTTCCTGGAGGCAGCATTGGCTTCAATGGGCTTGCAAGTGGGGTGAGGTTTCCAGGGAACCAAGGAAGTGTGAGATAGAACAGAATGTCACTGTTTGGGGTTGACCCCAGCAATGCTGCTAATTTTGCCATGTCACTCTTTCAGGGGTGGAGGGGGGAAAGGTGGGCTTTTATTTTTTTAAGCCTTTTTTTTTTAGTTGCTTGGATGCAAATGCCCTCCAGTTGTTCTTACTCTTTGATACTTGTATTGGTGAAATAAAAGATCATAGTATTTGTGTTTTGGGGGGTGGGATGGGTGTGTGTGTGTGTGTGTGTATACACACATATATACACACACACATATATACACATGTGTATGTGTATATATGTGTGTGTGTGTGTGTGTATATAATGGTTTTTTTAAAGAAAAGCTTTTATTTTCATTTTTGCAGGGAAAAAATCTTTGTAATAAAATGGATCTGTTTTTCTGTTTTTGGCAGTGAATTCTTGCAGGTAGGGATCTCCTAAAGTGTATCACCACTGGAACAGCATATTTGAATATCCCCCAATATTTCTTTTGGTCTGGGAAACGGCCTCAGTGGGGCAAAGGATTGCTGCACAAAGGCTGACCTAGGGCTCATGGTTCACATGAAACAGACTCATTTTCTAGGCTTTTCCCCTTTCTCACCCCAGGAAAGTCCTGCTTTGAGGATGATCCAGGGAGGGCAGAGGAGATGGTGGGAGTGATCAAGATGGAACGGTCTATGGAAGTAATGTGCGGACAACATGGAAGTGCAGCTGGCAATAGCATGCCCCCCCCCTCCATTTAGGGGAGAAAAGGGTTACTGATAGCATATGCTACTTGCTTCCGGACCAGGTTCTGTCAAACCTCCGGCCCACAGGCCAGATGGGTCACGCACTGGCCTCGCCCGTTTTAGCAAAGGGAAAAGTCCCAATAAACCACACAACGTCGCTGTGACATGAGTTTGACATCCCTGTTCTAGACACACATGCATAAAACAGCTGGGAGGTTCTTGGTTCTAGCAAACTTGGGGAACTGTAACAACCTTCTCAGATGTGGCACATTCTAAAGAGGCAGTTCAGTTTACCAATTGTGCCAAACTATGGCTTACTTAAACGCAGTTCTGGCTTAATGCTGCACGTAAACCCAGCTTGCATATACATGTTACTTTGCACCTAAATGGGGGGTGGGTTTCTGCCTGACCACAGCCTTGTGTAGAATGCCACTCCTTCAGCATTTCAATGCCTCCCAACTTTTGACGTTTCCCATGCACTGCTTGCCGCACTGAAGCGTTTCAGCGTTGTGTATCGTCAATTTTGGTTGTGGGACATGGTTGTTGGAAAGGTGCTCAGAGCTAGGCACTTTCCAGTTTCCGTTGTGAAATTGATTAGATTGGGGAAGGGGAATTGACTACACTGAGCAGAGCACTCAGGAATGGGCACCCGTTTTTTGCTTCTCTGGAGGAAACAATGGTGCACACGTGTCTGTGCTGGCAGAGCAACCAAAGCTGGATTAAAAGGGTGCGAAAGCAGTATGAACGCCGGGACCAGGATGTGTGCCCACAAAGATTCAATATGTCTTGGAAATCTCCCATGCTCCTGCAGCTATGCCCAACACACCCCATTTAAGCTTTTGTTCCGGCTACTCAGTGGCTGCTGCATCTACAGTAGGTTTTTTTTTTAATGCAGAGTATTCAGAACATTCAGGAAAAGTCAAGTGTGGCTAAGAAGCTGAACTAGGAGCAGAGAACTCTGGTTCAAGTCAAGATGCACCCTAGAGACATGGGTTAGTCAGAAGATTTGATGATAAGAGTGAGGGGGTAGAAGTCCAGTTCCAGATTCTAGTGTCTTCAGCTTCTGAAGAAAAGGTGGGATAGGAATCTAGTTAAGTCCCTGGTACTTTTATCATTTGAAGCCAATTTTAAACTGGAAGTTCATTCAGATTCTCCATCAGCATCTTTACTGGAAAGAACAAGAATTTTTTTTATGTCTGTAGTTTCCACCCAACAACTCTTATAAGGCTGGTGCTTCTCAACTTGCCTAAAGAGCAAACCAGCTGGGAAGGATGAAAGACATAGCGAGAACCACAGCTAAGAACACTTTTAGCACTTGCATCACCATTTTACTTGAATCCCAGAAGGATTGGTGGCCTAATAAACAACTGTTTGCCAACCATTATCGCCTATTCTCTAAAGGCCTGGAATTGTTTTGTTCAAGGACTGCATTGCAGCTGCTTCTCACAGCAGGTAACTAAAGGCCAAAAGACTTCACCAAATTTCACCCATGTCCCACTTGCACCCCAAATGTGCCATTGCTGGTGCCAGCACGGTGGGAACATTCTAGATTCCTTAACTAACGATCGAAGACGGAATGGCTTTTGAAAACAGATCTGCCACCAGCATGTGATTGAATTGCAAGGCTCAATTGTAGCAATGAAAAAAAAATTGATTTTGGGTGGTGCAAGTTGCTTTATTCAAAAAAACCAAGCCCTAAAAGCAAACTTCCTGATTTTGTTGGTGGCTGCTGGGGTTGGAAGAATTAACATGATTGGTCCTCCATAATCCGATGTACTCCTGAAATATTGCGCTATACCTCCTATCACTCAGTCAACAATACATGCTATAGCTTGTCTTATCATGCTTTCTAAGAACACGGAGTGCTGATCAGCAAAATATTCTCTTCTCACTTGCTCACTGGGGCTCTTCTCTGAAGTCAGATTTGTAAGAATTGAGGCAGGAAGCCAACATATAGACAAATCTCTTATGAAATACACAAGAAATGTTTAGCCATTCCTGTCCCCAAACAAGACCTGGCAAGCCAATTGGAATAGGTGCTGAGCTGACGACTTGTCAAAATAACTACTTTGATACTGCTTGATAACCTATCTTGCTTTCTAGAATCTCCCACCCCACTCCCAGTAGCCTAGGCAGCTAACCTTCCATTCAGGAGGACCACCCGTTGTACCAAAAACATCCTCAGAGTATTTCTCAGTCCCAGTTAAAACCATATACCAACATATTCCTTTGGCACTTTTATCTGTCTCCCACCACTATTGTAGGGAACCTACAACCAGTGAGTTTGAGAGTAGTTAGTTCCTACAGCTGCAACTCCCTGCCTCCCTCCATCTTAGGCAGGAGAATCTAGGACTGCTGCCTCATATGGTGATTAGCAGGCACATCTCCCTGATGTAAGAGGACTTAAAATGGCTGCCAGACCACATTCCGGCCCTAGTTTCAGTCAGAAATGCTTTATTCCCAACCTAGCTGCAATTTTGAAAATCCACTGAAGTGCTTTCAACATCTGGAGCCATTTGCATGCAGCAGGAAACATCCTATGAAGCCCATCATATAATCCCCCTGGAGATTCCAACAAGATTTACTGGTATCCATTCAGACATACAGAGCCAACATTTACGCTACCTGCTAACTAAGGTTGGATAGTTCTGCCTGAAAAGAGAAGCATGCAGAGTTGAGTAATATGGGCTCCCTTGCTTGAAAAGGCTGATGGCTGGAGAAAACACAATCTCTGCTGCTTGCCTGGCCCTGATTCATTTGAGCACACAGGTCAATGAGGAATACCCTATGAATGCAACTGAAGTTACAGATAAGATTTGTGTCTTGCAGGAACAAGCCTCTTAATAGCCTATGAAAGAAAGTTCCATGCGTGATTAAGACTCCACCCAGATCTGTCCTGAAGCTTAGGGCTTCTAAGAAAATTTGTCAGGGAAGGTTCTGCCCGTCTCCTGATACGTAGCTTGAATGCATTAATGGGAGTAAATCTATGCCTGACTGTGATGGGCATAAGCCATTTCTTCTTGGCCTCAATTCTGGGGAATACAAGCGCCCTCCAAATACAGGAGTTGAAATTTCATTGAAGAATACAGAAAAAGAAACCAGCATTCCAAGGAAAAGGATATCTGGGAAAACAAAGCTACCCAATTATTGGCCACTTGGCCAACACCTAGAGAAAAGGACCCAACTCCGATCCATAAAGGGGGTCACCATTTATTCTTTTCAAATGTTACAATAAGACCCATACAACTTTTATTCAGGAGTTAGAAAACTGCAGATCAGAAGTAGGGTCATTAAAAAATTATTTACAAAGACAAATGAAAATTGAAAGTCACATCATACAGCCAAGCCCTCAACCCTCCCCCACCCCCTCCCTAAGGGTTTCCCCCATCCCTAAATAAACCCAAAGTAGTTCTCCCCTCTGATGTCAAATTAAACAGTGGACTTACACGCTTTATGGTTTAAAGCCAAGAGCAAGACATTATAAAAAACTAACCAGATTAGTTTTTTAAATGGTTGTTTCTATAAAAAGCACAAAATATTTTTAAATGAAGTCAGAACCAGGAATGTAAACCAAGAGATAACGAGAATATCCGTTCTGAAAAATGGGTCAGTTGTTGCTGGTTTGTTGGACTTTTTGGAGAAAAAAGAAAAGCTGCTTTTGAAGATTAGTAGAAACAAGATCTGAGGAAAAAGGAACTTGGTGTTAATAGTTGGAGTCTCTATTAAATGGAGCAATTTCCAGTTTCTGTCCAGGATCAGTTATCTCTCCATATAGTTTAAGGGGGGCTTTAGAACTCCTGCTTGGGGGACAGTGGGGCCCTCTGGGCCAAGTCAGTTTCTTCTTCTTCTTCACTGTGTGTGGGGGACACTGTGGAGAGACAAAGCTTGCCGGCTCAATGCAGAAGGCCTGTGTGTGTGTGTGTGTGTGTGTGTGTGTGGTGGGCATGTGGTCAAGGCAGCACTTCTGTGGAGTTGTTGGGACTGGAAGGATGGCACAGACAAGTCTCTTTCCGGTGGGCAGCCAAGTCAGCTCTATTCTTCTTTCTGCTCAGCAGCAGCGTCAGCCGCAGTGCTGGGCTCCACTTCCGCAGTTGTTGAGGTCTCATCTGGCTTTACAGCCCCCTGACTCTCGCTGGAAGGCAGCTGCTGTGGTTGCTCCTCCTCCTCCTTTGCTGGCCCCTCGCTGCCATCTTGCCGCTTGGCCACCGGTTCATTGTCAGGAGCAGAGGCCGCGGCGGGGGTTTCCTTGGGGGCCTCCGTCTCCTCTTGGGGCACACTGGCCTGCTCCCCCTCCTCTGTGGCAACAGTGGGCGACTGGTCCTCAGCCTGGGCTGCTGCGGCCTTCCCCTGCTGCTCCTCACTGGGAGAGGAGGTGGGCAACACGTCTCCGGCTTCCTTTTTGGCTTTCCGGAAGGAAATGCCGCTCAGCTTGAAGGATTTTTTGAATGAGAATCGCTTCTTCTTCTTGGGGGTCTGCTTGGCAGCGTTGGTGGAAGCAGCTCCGTCGGGTTTGGCTTCACCCTCAGGCACTGGGGCTGGCTCTATGGCATCTCCGCTGCCCATTTCGGCCTTGGCAAGCTCCTTGGGGGCCTCTGCTGAGCCACTGCCATTCAGGGAGCTCACCTCCCCATCGGCCTTAGGGGAGACGTCCCCATTGACTTTCACATGGCCATTTTCCTGGAGGAGGAAAGAAAAGGTACACCAGAGTTAGAGCTCTGAAAAAGAAGCTCAGCATCTATGTATCCCCCCCCCAATTGCATGAGGTGAAAACCCACATCCCATCATCCAAGGCATAAACACCGGCAATAGCTCACAACCTGCACTCACACAACACATCACCTTAGGAATCGAATTAATGCGTTTTCTGGGCTTGTACCCACCATCCAACGCAACCATTCAAAATCACCCGGGTTTACCCAATAGATCGAGCAGCAGAAAAATGACTGAATGCCTACCGTGTTTATTTTTCCAGACACCTGGCTACAAATTAGTCCTTTGGTTTCCCTCCCATCCACCTGCCACACTACAACAACTCCCAGCATCCAACTAGCCACAGTGAGACGATGTGCACTGTTCAGACCGGAGGTGGGTCACGCCCTACTTGGCCACGGCTCATCCAACCCTTTTAAACAGTGTTTGCGCTCGGTTAAAAGGCGGAGCGCAACACTTTGGCCCCCGAATCCCGCTTTGGCTCTCCTTTTCTGGGAGGCGGCTGAAACGTCTCCCCCCCCCCCGCCCGCAAGCCAGCGTGGCTCGCGCCGCCGCCAGGGGGCCGCCCCGTCCCGCCGAGGCTGGCCGCGGGGGCCGCGGGGGGCGCCGGGGCCGCAGAGCTGACGGCGGGCGGCCTACCTGGCAGGGGCGTTGTGAAGTTATCGCCGCGCGCCGGAGAACCGCGCGGAGCAGGCGAGGCCGCGGAGCCACGGCCCGCACGACGGGAGGGGTTTTCCGGCGCTGTCGAGCGGAGAAGGAGGGAAGCGAGGCCTAGGCCGCCCCGGAAGACGGAGCGCCGCCCCGGCAGGTGACTCAGCGGGTGCCTCACCTGGGCCGGGCCGCCGAGCGCCCGCCCCCCGCTGCTGCCGGGCTCGCTTCACGCGCTCCGGGGAGGCCGTCTCCGTTCACCGGCCCTTCAGGCCCAGGCAGCCCCGCTGCTGCTGTCGCTGCTGCTGCCGTCGCCGCCGCGCTCGACCCGTTGTAAGCTCCTGCCAGGCCACCCTGGGCTCGTCCCGCCGTTCCGTCCGTGCGCGGCTCCTGCTCCGCGTCTCCTCAGCCGCCGTAACCGGGGCCTCCGTTACCCACCCCTCCCCCTTTATAGCTACGGCGCATGCGCCAGGAACGCGCCCCTTCCTCTCCCTCTGTGCTTCTTGCCGCGCGAGCGCGCGCGCAAACGACGCCCTTCTTCCGACGGCCTTGCTCGAGAGCTGCCCCCCGCGCGCGCCTGACGGAAAAACGTGGCTTTCCCGCGATTGTAGTCTCAGAACGCGGAGCGCGACCCCGAGAAGCAATCTGGCAACTGCGTCGGCGGTGGGGTGTATGTGACGGGAGGCGGCCGGGTGCCGTGTTGAGACGCCGCGGGAAGGGTCCTTCAGGCGAGTTAGAAGACAACCTGCTGAGGACATTCCGAGGAAGCGGAGCCACGCGCGAACGGACGGTGGCCGCGTTGGGACCGCGCTCATCCGGCGCGAAGACGTCCGCGGAGGCTCCCAGCGGGTCCGAGCAGCCTTTCTTTCCCTCAGCCCAGCGCGTCCCCCAGGCCGGCTTCGGGCGCTCGGCCGACGGGGGTGTGGCGTTTTAGCCGCTGGGCTTCTTCGGGCGTCTTTCTCGGGGACGGCGGGGAGGGGGCGAGACAGGCGACCCTCCCAGGAAGCACTCTGCGTATGTTCAGAGAGTTCTCGCCGCGCCAACCAGGGTCCGAAACGGTCGTTTGAATGTAGAAACTCGGGACTAACAGATCTCCTCTTTTTCCCTGCGACCCGTCAGAAACCCGGGGCTCCGCTTGGACGGGAAGGGCGCCTGATGGAGAGGAAGGGCCGGGGCAGGTGAGAAGGGCCGGCTGCGCTCACCTGTGTGGCGGGGAGAGAGAGAGAGGGGGGGGCTTTTGGGGAGGGGGAGGGGGGGCCCTGGAGGAATGTCGGTGCTCGGGCAGGTGCAGCGGCGGAATTGCCAGAGAAAACCTGGCTGGCGGGTGGGAAAGAGCAGCAGGGCCAGAAAGGCCGCCTCCCACCCGCCACACCTGGGCCAGCCGTTGCCTTCAGGTAATTCAGGCCAGCGCTTTACCGGCCGCTCATTCTGTGACCGTTCAAACTTAACCCTGCGACGAAAACCAGAGATTTGCAGCCGGTGGTTGGAGGGGCTGCGTTGCAGCGCCCCCTGCTGGTGGTCTGGTCCAGGCTTCCCAGCCGGCTTCCCACCATCGGTCAATGGAGAAGCTTCATTATTGGAAAGCAACCGAAATCGGTAGGAGGATGCAGTCCTATGGTGTTTCACTTTACGACCACGAGATTTAGTGACCAAACTGCAGTTTAAAACAGAGAGTCCCCTTTAACAATTTGAACAAGGCAGTTAAAAGACGACCGGCGGTAGAGAGGCAAGCGGTACTGATGAGTCAATAGGAAATGCATCTACCTGCCATTTATCTTTTAACTAACTGCCTTGTTCAAATTGCAGTGGGTAAGTGACCTGTCATGATTTTATTCAAAGGAAATGTTGAGGGACTAAATAGCCTTTATATGTGGCTTCTCTTATTTTATCTGCCAAGCTCCCTGCCGCTCAACTATCAATGCTTTCTTTTGGCAGAATTGTAGAGAATGCATTGTATTACATCTGTGCAACAACTCTTTTTCTATTGACTAAGATGAGCCTTTGGTTCCACTCTCATGCTGGCTCAGGAATTCTGGGAGTTGAAGTTCACAGGTCATTAGTGGGCCATAGTTGCCCACGTTGCCTTTAGAAACTTTTATCTAGGTTTGCATATTTTACTAAGCTATAGTGGGGTTTGCTTGGTTTTGGTTTAACTTATTTAGGGAACCCAAACTGGTGCTTTCTATCTGCATTGGAGTGTAAATAGCAAGAGACCCATTACTTCTAAACTGCAGGTAGTCCTTGACTTGTAACTGGTCATTTACAACAGACCTACTTTGGGGCTACTTATGACCCAAATTTGAAGTTCTGACCCTCCCCATGGTCATGTGATCAAACTTCAGATGCTTGGCAACAAGGCCTTATTTAACCTATTTATAGTATCCCCTGGTCACATGACTATATTTTATAATGGTGTTGTCAAAACTTGGCACTTCTAGTGTTTGGCAAAACGACACCCATAGTAAACCAGGTTTGTTTAATGACCATAGCATTTGCTAATGATCTCAGCAAAAGGGGTCATAAAACAGGCCAGTCACTTGTTTGACCTGTTTTATGACTGTCATAACTGTGACCATGATGGACAGGCCTCCATTGCAGTCATAAGTCGAGGAATATCTTCAGTGTCTATGTTAGCATTAAATTATGTGGAGCCTGAATTTCAGGCAGGTTGCTTTAAAGAAGCTGATTTGTCTGCAAATTCTGTCAACCTTAGAAAATGAAAAAAATGAGCTATTGTAGCAGAAAAGGTGCTGCGAAGAAATAACAGAGTTGGAAGGGACCTTGGAGATCTTGTAGTCCAACCCCTGC
This sequence comes from Pseudoxenodon macrops, assembly GCA_032467955.1. Classification (NCBI taxonomy): domain Eukaryota; kingdom Metazoa; phylum Chordata; class Lepidosauria; order Squamata; family Pseudoxenodontidae; genus Pseudoxenodon; species Pseudoxenodon macrops. The sequence goes on from JANHFT010009666.1 coordinate 27,004, forward strand.
TCAAGCAGGAAACCCTATACCATTTCATAGAAAAGCTTGTCCAACTTCTTCTTAAAAACTTCCAGTGATGGAGCAACCAGAACTTCTGGAGGCAGGTTGTTCAGCTGATTAATTGTTCTGTCAGGAAATTTCTTCTTAGTTCTAGGTTGTTTCTCTCCTTGCTTAGTTTCCATCCATTGCTTCCTGCCTGCCTTCAGGTGCAGGATATGTGGCTCATTTCTGAAATTATTAGTGTATTATTATATCTATATAAAATAGTGTTAAATTATATTTCTAATGATAACAATTATGGTTTTTGTTTTAAAGTTTCAAGTTTCAAAAGGCACAGAAACCACAGAAAGAATGTGTGGGCCATCAGCCGAGACCTTGTCACCCAAACAGAAATTTGGGGCAAAGTGGGAATTGTCGGATCTTATATCGTGTGATGTATACCTGGAACCGAGGTGGGAGGTTGAAAGAACTTCGTATTAGGTAAGAATGAAATTTGGGTTATGTGTATTTTCTGTTACTCTGAATGATCTATTAGAAATGGCAGGTGTATGCAAGAATTAGATCTTGAAATGTGACTTTTGAAATTTGTCTCCTGCTTTGTCCACCTGGTTAGCATCTTTCAATGATTTATGTTTCAAGCATAAGTTACAGTAACTGGAATACATAAAAAGTTGCATCCCAATAACATAGGTTCAGAGAAAATATGACTTAGAAGAGATCTAAACTTTGTTAATTTTAAGTCTTGTGGACTTCAAATCCCAGAATTCCCCAGGCAGCCATGGGAGTTGAAGTCCACAAATCTTAAAGTTAACAAGGTTGGACACCGCTGATCTAAACCAACTTCTTGCTTATGAAAGCATTTCCCAGTAAGTATCACAAATTGTTTTAGCAGAGGTGAATGCTGTTTTGCGTTTCAGAGTTTCAAAAGAAGAATGTTGTTTAAGCATCTTTTTGTACAAGCTGCTGCCAAGCCAAACTGGGTGATATAAGGAACTGATTTAATGTACCCTGGTGGGATTCACTTACTGCATTCAAGTGAAAGTGGTTTAACTCTAAAGGTAAAGGTTCTCCTCGCACATGTGTGCTAGTCATTCCTGACTCTAGGGGGTGGCGCTCATCTTCGTTTCAAAACCAGCACTACCCAAAGACATCTCCGTGGTCATGTGGCCAGCATGACGTAACGGCAAAGGTGCACGGAACGCTGTTACCTTCCCACCAAAGGTGGTCCCTATTTTTCTACTTGCATTTTTATATGCTTTCAAACTGCTAGGTTGGTAGAAGCTGGGACAAATAACGGGAGCTCATATAGTTACTCAGTGCTAGGGATTCGAACTGCCGATCTTTCTGATCGACAAGCTCAGCGTCTTAGCCAATAAGCCACCATGTCCCTTTTATTAGAAGTAGAGTTATACAATTCTACACAATAGTCCAGTTGCCTTTTGAAAGAAAAAAAACACCTTTGTGATAACTATGACCTATGGATAACTGAAAATATCAATTGACATAATTCTATATACCTCTACATTGATCCATTGCTCCTTTTAACATTAAAAATCCAAACAATGCATTTTCCCCCAGAGGAGAATTCTATTTTTTTACTTTCCTTCAGTCTGACTACATTCTGAAAATTTGGTGAGCCTACTCTGAACAATCCCTATTGCAAAGATATTACAATGTTGGAAATTTTATTTACAATTCCTTTTTCAACAAAAAATGCTGCTTACAGACTAGTTGCATGGCCATCAATATTTTCACTTTTATATACCACAACTCCAAATTCTCTTACTTAGTCAATGTCAGTTCAGACACTTTCAGTGCATCTGTGAAGTGTACTTTATAAATTTAATTAATAAAAATTAAACCTCATCTCTTGACACCATAATTTGTCTCAGTTCAATATCCATACTGATAATATCAGTTCAGGCATGTGCATCTCCTGTAGTGGAGATACATGAAAAGGAGTAATTCAGATTCTTGGAATCTCTCATCTTCCTCTCCTATCATTCAAAGATTCCAATTTCCTCAATCAATTTCTTGCTTTAAAACATCTGATTTACAAAAGTATTATTATAATATGAATCTTATTAATTCTCTCTCTCTCTCTCTCTCTCTCTCTCTCTCTCTTTCTCTGTCTCTCTCTCATTTTTGTTGTCCTTTTGTATTTTTTTGTGTGCAACATTATACTCTCATTTCTTTCTGAGTCCCTGAACAGCTGTTGTGGTATACTGTGAAACTAGTCCTTATAGTTTTTAAATGATGATTTAAAAGTAAATGCAATGTCTAGCCATAATAGCTTTGTCACAAACTATGGTTAAAGCAAACTGTCATAAATCCTATAAAGCTAGACATAATAGGGGTGGTGAAAGAATTCTAGAATATAGAATAATAGAGTTGGAAGGGATCTCAGATTCAAAATTCAATTTAATTCAAAATTCAATTCAAAATCATATTTTGAATTGTTCTGCTGTGCTTTCACTGTGATTGTTAATGGTGCTTTTTATAGACACTCTCTTAGTTTCTCTTCAAAGACTAGTTTAAAAAGGATTGTGCATTCTGTTCAGGATCCAGTTTTAGATGTTTTAATTTTTATATTTTTATCTTCTTTGACTATTAAACCATTAGAAACACAAATAGCAACCAAGAACTAATTTTGTTCTTTTCTTGTCTCTACTTTTTCTCTTATTAGCAATTAATATGCAATTTCACTTTTAACTATTAACCCTTTTTTACCCTACTGGACCTTATCTAGTTCTAATTACTGTATATTTAATTTCTTGCCTATTCAACAACAAAACAGAAGATAAAGAACTAACCAGCAGATTCAGTATCAAGTTCTAATTCCATAATTCCTTAGAAGATGTAGTCAAAATACCTATGAGATTTACAGGACTGGTTTATCTGCTATGAGAGGAAAGATATGGAATAGTAAAATGTTATGGAAGTGTTACTTTTATTTATTTATGTTTATATTTCATTCAGGTCCAGAAACTCAAGAGAGCTAGCATTCAAATAAAAATTGCATTAAATACACAACAGTAACAAAATATAATACTACCGTGGTAATATAAAAATGAGTATGTGCACATGCAGAGCTTATCATGGAGTAAACCTCAGATCATAGATAACTGAAAGCTTTTTCCCCCTTAAATGTGCATTCTGGCATTGATTTCAGTTATGCAAACAATATGGAAAAATGCTAAAGAAAAGACTGTTCATGTATAAACAATATTTTGTATGCCAATGACTAATTCTTGACAGCTACCTACTGTGCTAATCAGCACAAGTTAAAAATTTAGAAGATCATTCTTTTTATTATTATTTTATTTCTCTGTCTCCAGACAATGGACATCTACTGTATAAAATCATCTTTTCCCCCCCAGGAGAATTACTGCTTTTTAGGAAACCTAGGAATGCAAGATAAATTCAATTAATTAGAGAAATAAAAGTAAGAGGCTGTGTCTAGCAGTAAGAAAATTGGGTGTAATGCATTTGACATACTCACCATTAGCTATTTACAATGAGTAAGAATAGAAAGTGTGAACCTCACACCTTGTTGATAATAAATCTTAAACATTACAAGGACAGGCTTGTATTTGTAACTTTTTTGCTGCCAGTGTCTCTACCTCTGGGAACTGTATGAGTTTGATGGTTGCTGACAAGAATAACTGAGAGCAACATTTCAGCAACTTTTTATTGCGAGGATCTACATGGCTCAGTCGATGAGGGGAGGGGAGGAGAAGAACAGCTGGCCAATGTGGATCTTCTCCCCCCCCCATCCCAGAGTTCATTTTGACTTTCTCTCTGCTAGTTTCAGAGAAGGAGCAGATATTCAGATTGGTTTGTTTCCATTTCCAGCTAGGTGCTTTGAATCTGGACTGTGGGTTTCCACTGTGTACTGCAGGGGTGTCCAACTTGATTTCATTGAGGGCCGCATCAGGGTTGTGTTTGACTTTGGACAGCCAGGTAGGCTCCTGAGCTCTGTTTTTGGCTGAGATGGCACCATGCAACTCTCTGCCAGTGAAAAAGGAGCTCAGGAGGGCTACCCTCCCTAGCTCTGTTTTTACTGGCAGAGGCACACTGGGCTGGTCCTTTGCTGTTTCTAGGGTGGCCCTTTGAGCCAGATGTAAGCATCCTGTGGGCCAAATCCAGTCCTTGGGTCTTGAGTTTTATACCCCTGATGTACCGTTTACTGAATTCTTCACTGATTTGGATGAATGGAAGGGAACCCTAACCAGCAGATGACAGTGATGCTGGTGGTGGTGGTGATGTGGCAAGGCAAGGGATACAAAGAATATATACATTGCTGTTATTCAAGAACATTTATTTTAAATGTTTAAGCTACATTATAATTAATTTTCAAACAATTTAGTATTCTGTGATGCTAAAAAAAAACCATACTGCCACTGGAACTTTGTTGACTACTTAGTTGTGCATAATTAAAATGTAATTACTGTGGAATTAAAATAAAAATATAGATGAATTTGAGTTTTTAGATGCAGTAACTGAAAACACAGTTGGAGGTTACAATAGCTGCAACCTCACTACACAATCTAGTTAAACATTCTGAGAAATCTAAAGAGATACCTAAAGAAATCCCAGTTGAGGAAGTCTCATCAAAATACATTATTTTTCAGAAACAAAGCTATCATTTAATCAGTCGTGGTATACAAAATATTTCCCAGCAGATTCTGCTTTTGTATCTCTTTCCCCAGCACAGATATCAAGACAAGAAACTGTTGATAATTTTTCTGTCTAGCTACTTGAGTACATGTGCACCTACCTGACAACTATCATATGGATGAGATTCATGTGATTCCTGATAGAGAGGCAAATTTAGCTTTTAGAGATACTTACCAGGATTACATAATTTTTTGAAGAAAAGCTGAATATTTTGCCAGAAATAATAATGAACATAATGTTAATGCTAAATAAAAACTATTGCAAAAATAAATGGATAGTAGATAACTTTAAAATATATTCTATTTAATTATTTCTGTTATGTTCATGAACCAATACAATTCTGCTAAACACATCAGTTGTGATCATTTTACACATTAAAGAAATGTTTTCATTTAAAATGACTGTATTTAATTTATCTCTCTTTTCTCTTTATTTTTTGTGAAGTTTGTCTTTTGTTTATCATATTACTGGGATTTTTGTAAGATTTCATGTCTAAACAAAATGTTTTTCATATTATGAAATTTTAAAAACGAGAGATGGGTTTGGTGTTTAGAATTGTGATTCACCGGTGTTACTATGGCTTTGAGTTTTTTGTCACTGGACCAAAAATTCAGATTTTTAAAGGCAAAAACTCATGACCTTCAAAATGATTTCATCATAATATTATATACTATTGAAACATTCCTGTGTAGTTTTCATATTTAAGTGAAACAAGTAATGCTTCAATTAAATAGTGCAGACTAATATTCCAGATATTCCATTGCAATCTTTCCCCCCTTAACAACCTGATTTTAATTTAAATCCTCCACACACATGGTCCATTGTCATTTTTGAAGATTGCTTTTGAAACATTTTTGAAACATCAACTCTCCTTTATATTACTGAAAATTATTTTCAAGAAGCCCACCGATATCTTTCTTTCTGTCAGAATGGGATTGTATCATATAAGCATCACATGTTCAGTAGCTACTTGGAGAAGCACTTGGGTGGGCATGCTTCATCAGCATCAGGAAGAATAAAATGTGCTGGAGTAGGACACAGGGCTGCATGGGCTGTGGACCAGAGTGTAAAAGGCAACTGTGACTGGGTGTAACCTGTACTGTTGGAACTTTCTGGGTTGTGACAACTTTGTGTTGAACTGTTGGAGTTTCCCATACTGTCAGCTTTGTTCTTTGCTGCTGGGCTGGGCCAGAGTGGTTGAGGCTTCCAGGGGCAGCTAAGGCTCCATCCTGCACCATGGTACAAAGGCTTCTTACATCTTCAGAGCCATGGTGCATGAAGAAGCCCCAAGCTATAGCATGGAAAGCAACCCCAAAGCTTTATTGTTCATTATTGTTTCTGACAAAAAGAGCAAAGATTAGATTGAAAATGGAGATAAAAATGAAACCAGAACTTTGGGCCTAATGATAAAAGAACTGGAGAACTTTGTTACTATATATGTTGACAGCAGCAAGACTATTGTATGGACAAAAATTGAAGTTGATTCCCATCATGGAAGAATAGTTGCAGAAGTTGATGGAGTTGGCTGAAATGGCAAAATTGACTACGGTACCTTGATTAATAGAATAGAATAGAATTATTTATTAGCCAAGTGTAATTGGACACACAAGGAATTGTCTTTGGTGCATAAGCTCTTAGTGTACATAAAAAGACAAGATCTTTTTCAAGAATTAAAAGCTACAACCCATAATGATAGTCATAGGGTACAAATAATCAATCAGGAAACATTATCAATAAAAGTCATAAGGATACACGCAACAAGTTACAGTCCTGTAGTCATAAGTGGATAGAGATGGGTGATAGGGAAGATGAGAAGATTAATAGTAATAGTAGTGCAGTCTTAGTAAGTAGTTTGACAGTGGTGAGGGAATTATTTGTTTAGCAGAGTGATGGCATTTGGGAAAAAACTG
>JANHFT010009669.1:0-10524 GCA_032467955.1 Pseudoxenodon macrops
GTAAAATGTTATATATGGAAATGAAATGTAAAAATTAATTTTATGGAAAATAAAAACTTGTTTAAAAAAAAAAGAATATCCATGTAGCCTGCTTCACCTATCGTCAAGGTTATCTGGAATAAAACAACCTTTTGTAATTATGCATCTAATTTGGTTATATCAGTAAAAAAGGAAACATGGATTGAACCTTTTCTTCTCTCTGTGTGAGTTGGACATTGTGATGGAATGTTTGCCTGCACTATATTGGGTGATTTAAAGTAATTGTTTTTTCCCTGGGTCAGTGAGTATATAAAAAGCTTGTATATGCTACACAAATAAATGGCCCAGTAATGTAACAACACTTTTCTCATGAACGCACGATGAGTCAAGATGGACACACCATCCATGTGCATGCCTGTACCTCTTAGTGCTTACAAATGAAATGTCCTTGCCAAACAAGCACATTTGGTCAATAATCAGTAAACAATTTAGTGATTATATTTCCAACACACTCCAAGCAGTTATAGTAGTTACATATTCCATCAGTAATGGAAGAGATGTTTCATGATAAGCAAGTTCATCTTGGTTATTTCCTCTAAGCACCTGCTTTGCTGATTTGTTAATGTTTGTTGCCCTTTGCAATTTCATGCTTGAGATATCACATACATTTATTATGTTACTGAATACAGCAGTCATAAAAATACTACACTTGTAAAAGTGCAATTATTTTGCACATGATCACTTTTTTGCACTTCATTTTCTTGAATTGATCACTAACATTTATGCATCCTTTTCATGTATACAAGCCACACCTCTACCAATTAATGATCTATCTATCTATCTATCTATCTATCTATCTATCTATCTATCTATCTATCTATCTATCTATCTATCTATCTATCTATCCTATCATTAATGTAGACAATTATGACTTTACAAATTGGAACTTTCTATATAATATCTGAAGGAAAATTTAGCTTGTATCCGATCTCATAATGATTATGAAAAATTAATGGAGGTAAAATGAAATTAGATCATATAATGTAATTCAATAAGTGGTGCACCTTTGTAGTATATGACTCAGCTTCTTCTCCGAAACTCCCACTTTTTGATGTCTTTGATCCAACTATCAGGGAAAGTCCACAGTTTTTTTTTTGTATGCTCAGCTCTTTAAATCTACTTTCATAGAACTTTATCCCTAGGCTCATCCTTGATAACCTTTTCTGAATCTCTTCCAGTTCAAATTACTTTAAAAGTATGATGCCCAAATTCTCACCCCAAAAGATTAAGTTATTACTTGCTGTGATTTGCAAACTATATTTTTATTGATACAACCTAAAATTGTATTTACGACATTTTTCAGCATTATACTACTGATACATTTGCAATTCATGATCAAGTATTTTAAAATTGCTTACATAAATCCTGCTAGTGTCCCCTATCCTTCAAATATACATTTGATTTCTCTTTCCTAAATAAAAAACTTTACCTAAGTCTCAGATAAAAATTATTCTGTTACTTTTCATCTGTTTCTCTAAACTTACAAGATTATTCTGAATTTTATTCCTTTTTTCTGCCCTAGCCCTTTTATTTTTAATCCAAGGATTTAGTTAGCATTCCCTCCACTTTTTTCATCAAACTTATTAAGAAAAAGATTGAGGAAGAAAGCCAGCACTGAATAATGTGGTACCCGATTCAGTACTTCTCTCCACTTTGATGAGCACTGATAAATAGGATTTTAAAGCAAGTAATCACTCTAACCCATCCAAACAACACCACTAATTTGCTAATTGGCATGTCATGAAGTGCATTATCAACTGCTTTATTCAAGTCAAGAAAGACTATAGAGATATAATAAACATAACTAGTAAACAAATTCCTGTTAAATAAAAACTAGAGGTGATATTTTTTGTTGTTGACAAATCCTTGTTGACTTCTGGTAGTTACTGTATTTTTATTTTAAAAATTATTTACTTTTTGATATGCTGTAGCATACCCCAATGTATCGGTGTCAAAGAGACTGGTCTGTAGTTCCCCAATCTTTCTGAAAATACAAATAACATGTCTTGTTCTCCATTTATCTGTATTTCTCAGATCTAATATACAATATCAGCTAGTTACTTCAGTATCCTGGATGCAGTCCATTTGACTCAAAGGTTTCAACTCATTCCCAGGAAAGAGTTACACTATAACAATGATTTAGTCAGTATGAATGGTCAGTCATGCCTCATTCATTCTGCTGCTTACAACCACCTTCTGAACCACAACCTTCTTCTCTTCAGCCTTCTAGTTGGAGAAACAGACCAAAAATAGGTGTTGAGTGCCGCAATTTTCTTTATTACTTGTTCACATGATCTGTGAGTAAATGGTATAACAAATAATGTCCTTTTATTTTGAACCTACTTGAAGAAATCTTTTTCATTTGTATACTTTATTAATATTAATAGATGCTGAGCTTTGGCTTAGCTGATATCATCCATTGTTCTTCATATAGTGGTATCATAGCCCTTCATCCATCACCCACATTTGTTTGTCTTTTGTTTGTTTCTTTTCTGATCCTCATCCAGCTTTTGAGTAGTCGTAATAATAACTTCTGCTTCTTTCATTTTCTCTTCATAGAAATAGTTTGCAATTCTGATTTTAGTATCACTTTCTTCTCACTCTGTCTTCCTTTTCCTATCAGCTTATCCTGCAATGAACTCCTATGTATTATTGTACTGGGTTTATATTTATTGATTCCTTAAAATTAATAACAAAAAAGCACAGAAAAATAATATTGATAGTGATACATACATTGTCAAAGAGAGGGGAAAAACAACAACAAAATAAGAAGTGCTATAACAAATGATCTGCTTCCTCAAGAAATTCTTTCCTATTGGTTAGCATTACACCATGAATAGTTGATCCACTTGTGGTTTTGGTCACACTCTGAGGGAGAAAATTGTAAGCCTTGAAGTGAGTCATGATTCCTGGTTTCCAATGATTCCAATCCATGCAGTTTTCCTCACAACATTTTCAGAAACAGTTTGCCATTGCCTTCTTCCTAAGTTCAAGGGGAAGTGATTGGCATAAAAATCATGGCATTCTTTCCTTTAGCTATCATATTTGTATAACTTCCCATCTTAGAAAACATTATTCTGTGTTGTGTACAATAAAAGGATTTTTATTAGGCTTCATAATTCATTGTCTCATTGTTTCTATCCTTGTGCCTTTAACCACAAACTCAAACTTGCTGTTGCTGGAGGAATTAAAGTGATGTATCATTACTACATGCCTCTTTGAAAAATCTGCATTTGTTTCTGGAAAGCATCATTTATATCCTTTTGTAGGCAGGCAGGTAATTATAGAAATGCAAATACTGCTTTTATTTCCCCCCCTTCGCTTATACTAATCCAAATAAGGTCTTCAGCGTTATTAGTTTCATTCACTAGATGTTTTTGGGTAGAAGTGGATACTTGAGGCATACAGGTGTCATTTTTTTAAATATTTTGAACTTATCATTTATTGTTTACTAATATAGTTTAACTAAGGCAAAATTTTCTGCTATGTCAATTCTACATACTGTATAGAATAGAATATTCTTCTGTATATAAATGAAAACTTAGATATTAAAAGGTAACTTAATCATTCATAGTGATGATCCATGTAACACCCCAATCAGTGGTGGTATTCAGTAGTTTCTGACCAGTTCTGGAGAACTGATAGCAGAAATTTTGAGTAGTTTGGAAAACCGGTAAATACCACTTCTAACTGCCCCACCCCCATCTATCCAGCTGATCGGGAAGAAATGGGGATTTTGCAGTAACCTTCCCCTGGACTGGGTTGGGAATGGAGATTTTACCATATCCTTCCCCTGCTACGCCCACCAAGCCCCGCCCACCAAGCCACACCACATCCACCAAGCCATGCCCACAGAACTGGTAGTAAAAAAATTGAATCCCACCATTGACCCCAATGTTTTGAACTTCTCTGACCGAATGGGAAGGAAGGAATCATTTGTAGATGACAGTTCTAGCTACTTTTTTTGTCTGTGAATGGTTTTCTCAGAAGGGAGAAAAAGTAACATTATGCAGGACTTTACAGTGTCTGCTTTTTGCCATTTCCTCTTCTCAAGCAAAGCACTATTAAAATGGATTTATTGGACTCCTGAGGGTGTAGCTACATATTCAGATCCTTCTGCCTCTACCAGTGTTTGTTCTGTTATCCATAAGTCCACCTCTACCTTTGAGATAATGATGCTTTACATCAGATACTGATGGACAGAGATCAATGATAAGGTATAAGAATATATTCAGTACAACATCTCATGTCTTCTATTTGAATATACTATTTTCAGGATGTGTCATATCCCTGGAGGCAGAAGCAAAATTTAGTGCCAGATGAATTCAGTCATTTTCTCTCTACTGCACAGTTTATATCATCCTTTGCCTCAGCTAGTAAAATATCTTAGAACAACCCTGATTATCCACTTCTGCCTTATTGAGCTTTGATTGTTTTAAAATCACACGAAAACCTTCAGAAGTTGTATAATTTAAATCATGTAGGCAAAGGTTGGACACATACTCATGGGGACTATTCAGGGGTGGGTTCTAACTTACCTCATCACTAGTTTGCTGCCTCTTGGGCCACATGGGCGCACCTCATCGGCGCGCGCATGCGCAGTAGAAAAAAATTCAAAATATTCTCCCCAAACAAGGCTGAAAACAAGATGGCGATGCATATGCAGTGCTGGAAATTCAGCTTCTGCTGGTGATGTCATGGAGCCGGTTCTGGTCGGTGGAATCCGCCATCTTTTTTTTGAATTTCTTTTGGGGGGAAATATATTTTTTGAATTTTTGTTTTTTTTTTCTTCTGCGCATGGAGAAAAACAATGAGACAATGAATTATGAAGCCTAATAAAAAGCCTTTTATTGTACACAACACAGAATAATGTTTTCTAAGATGTTAGAACCGGTCCGAACCTGTAGGGACCCACCTTTGGGACTATTAGGTAACAGTATGCAATAGGAGTTTCCTGTTCATGCGTACAAGTTTAAAACTCATGAACATTCTGCACAACAGATGCTGTGCTTACCTCCATTTGTTAAATACAGAAGGTAGAAAGGCCAGGTGACAAGGACAAAATGGATAGCAATGAGAAAGCAAGCACATCACTGTCTCTTCTTATCACATAAGACTAGAATGTCACTTAAATCAATATGTTGATGCAATACATCAGCCTACAACATTGTAATGAATATGAATAATGAGTCTTCTGATTAGTCTTCTCTTTCATGTGAATTTGCAGCAGAAAGGATTAATTCCAAAATACATTTCTAATAATCTTCCAAAATATTTCCCAATCATCCTACCCATAAAGAAAATAACATCTTTCAGGCTATTTCATTACCACCTAACGAAGCACAATCTGTCTTTTAGAAGCAGGGATGTTACCCAATGCATCTTCATCTTTCTTTAGGCGAGTGATCTCTGGAGTCAATATTTCTTTATTGTAGAATAAACCATATTGTCTACAAGTGTTTACAAGCCTCTAAAAGCTTGAACCATTTCTCTTTCTAACAAGAGCTATGAGTCTATGATTGTTTCATTGTACGTACACCAACGTATCATTTTAATTAATCTATGAGAACAAAAAATGAACAATTTCATGAAATTTAAATACTTGTTTATTGTATGTTCCCAAGCTGCCTGAGGCTGAAATGGAAGATGGTTTTGAAACTACTGAAACACGGTGATTTACAAACTGAAATAGTAACAGTTTTAAATATAAGAGCTGGAGACAAATGTTGCATGAATCAGTTAAAGACGGAACCTGCAGTCTCATCATTTTTCATCTGATGAGCCATTTGTTCCTGTTCATAAGTTCTACATCAGATATAATTATCACTTAATCAATCTTGAGGTACGTAAGCTGTGTAATGAAAAACAGGTTCAATTAGAAAATTACATCACTTTATCAATATGGCATTAAATAGATTATTTTTTTTAACAACGATCTGCATTCTTTCATGACTGTAGTTCAAATGAACAATGCAAAATTTAGGTCAAGGCTTTATTATTCATAGAAAAACATTTCTGGTTTTGTTTTTATCAAAATATGAAACTTCAGGCCTTGAACAGGTCATTACTGATAAAACACTATATCACAGCAGTAAATATAAAACCGTGGAAGAGATTCCAATTTAATGTTTATATATTGTAAATGCTTTTCTTGCTTATTTTACAGTATAGGAAATATTAAGCCAGTAACCATGCTAACCTTATTTATCAAGCTCTTTATCCTCTTAATTGGATGAATTTGATGTAGCAAAAACTGCCAAGTGGTCTGTTTAGAAAAAAGGGTGAATGAATGAAATCTTACCTTTAAACTTCTTAGAACTGTTGTTTTGGAACTAGGTATGCAAGTTCCAGGTTCAACCAGAGAAGCTAGGTTGCAACCAGAATAAACAGGATGCACCCAAAGCAAAATATTTTGGATTTTGTCCAAGACTAATTCCACAATCCAGTTTGCATAGCTAGACCAGGAGTCTTCAATCCCTGGTCCGTGGACTGGCAACAGAGGTGGATTCTGAATCTTTTTACTGCCGGTTCGCTCAGGTTTGTGCCTTGAGCGCGCATGCACAGCAGTCAAGAACTAGCTTGTGTGCATGCGCAGAAGCAAAATCCAAGATGGCGGCGCCCACGTAGACACCGACAAAACCAGCTATGTGACATCATCACAGATTTACTACCGGTTCTATAAAACCGGATAGAACCGGTAGGAACCCACCTCTGACTGGCAACTGGCCATGGCATGTCAGAAATCAGTCCACAGAAACAAGCAAAGCCCCATTCACAGGATGCAGGCAGAACATGAAACCAAACCCTCTCCAGGCCACGGAAAAATATCTCTACATGGAACTTGTCCCTGGTTCCCAAAAAAACTGGAAACTTGAATGCATACATGTGAATATATTGCCATATTTGAATGGTCCCTAATCCAGCAACTGTGGAAGTACCTGTGGCATACAAAAACCTGTGAGGTCCTTATTGTTATCCTGATTGTTTGAGCTTAGTTGTTTTCATGCAGATCTTCATTACCCAACTAGATAATATCATCAGTGCTAGAAGGGAGTCCAGTTTGCTCATTGTTTATATATAGGTGGCTTACCCTGCCAGTGTTAGTAAAAGTGTTCTTGGTAGTTCCTTGATTGGGATATTGTTTGCTACATGATTATTGGTCTGGTATTAATACTGATGTTAATCTCTGCTTATCTGGGTGTTGATTGCTGACCAGAAAGTAGTTAGGTCTTTTTCCCACTTCTTTTTTTAGCTTTTCAATTGTTTCTTTTGAATGGTATGCAGATATTTCTTAATAAAAAAATTATTATATCTACGTGTCCATTGATGGCTAATTTGTCAGAGTGCCAGTCTTTCAGGAATTCTCTAGTGTTTTTGTAGTAACCTTGGTCTAGGATGCTCATAGCTTCCCAGTTAAAACTATGGTTAGGTCTGTCCATGTGTTGTGCAATTAAGGAGTTTTTATCATGTCTTTTTGATTCCTAGTTGGTGTTCATTGATGATACTTTGCTAGTGTTCTGCATGTCTGTCCTACATAGTGGCTGTTAAAGTCCGTACACTGTATGTTGTAGATGACTCTTATTTTTTCTTCTGGGGTTACTCATCCTTTTGGTTTACTTAAGCTGTTCTGGAGGTCTTTAGTTGGTCTGTGGGACACAGTGTAGTTGTACTAGTTTGTTGGTTGTTGTGTGGCCGTGTTTTCTTTTTTATAGCTTGCATTAGTTGTGCTGTAGTGGGTTGAGTGGCTCTGCAATTATTGAGACATCATGTGACTGAATCAGACTTATTGCCTCATTTTGAAAATCACCTGCATGATTTTAATGCTGACTTTTTTCTTTTTTTCTTTTTTTTTGCTCTGTGCAAATGGCAAAATTGGCAATGTGACTGTGCAACAGTTGTAAGTGTGAAGACTAGTTGTAAAGTTACTTTTTCAGTGCTATCTTAACTTTGAAGAGTTGCTAAGCAGGGCAATTATTAAGTGACAGCTATCCATATTGCAATGGTTTTGGGATAGTTCTTGAAAACTGACCAATTCCAAGGAGTTCAAGAGGTTTAGTATAATTCCTAACCACTAGAAACAGTAGGGTATTACCAAAACAGAAAACTATTTACATCAATCTCCTATTACTTGAGTAATGTTTGCCTCCTATAGTCATCTCCCCATTGAGTGTGGATTTAGAATCATAGTGTGTGTGTGTGTGTGTGAGAGAGAGAGAGAAGAATTCCCATATGATTCTAAATAGAACACAAATTCTTTACTTTCATCTTTCATCTTCTATCACATATAGATAATAGTTTTAAGCTCTCTTTCCACTTAGCCTTTCTTTTATTTGCAATATGGTATCCACAAGAGAAATGTTCCAGGTGGGGGATGAAGCTACTAACACAAATTTTCTGTCCTTCATTATGATCCACTGCATTTTTGAAGTTACAATAAAAAAAATGTGCTTTACTTTATTGAGCTTTATAGAATATTCTTTTTCTTTTTGTATTTATTCGGTGATATGACTGGATCATTCTCTATGTTTTCGCACTGAATTATTAATATCTTTTAAAATTTATTTAAGACAAAGAGGCTTATTGTTTTCCACCAAGCAATTCTCTATACTTGTGACAGTACACTGCATCTCATACTTACAATGTTATTGTTCTTTTTAAATATATAGCCTTTTCTTTTTTGTTCCAGCTGTCAGCCTAATGAAAAAAATTAAATAACCGGCAGGTTTATGACTGTCTGCTTTCAAATCTTGCAGCAATGAAAAAAATGTTTCACACTTCATCCCTACTTGGAAAAGGAAAACTACAAATTTAATTAATCCAAATGGTGCCATGTGTATAATGTAATATTTTCCTGTGAAGCACTCCTGTGGAATCAGCTGGCAAATTAGTAAACTGTTACCCAGTGATGCTGAGTTCCTTCATTTATGAAAACAGATTTGTGAAATGCATCAAAAGTAATATTGTATGCCAGCGACATCCAGTAACAAAGATAATAATTTCCGCTGTTATATATAATTTGTCTAGATTACTGCAATGTGTTCTACATGAGGCTGCCCTTGAAGACAACCTGGGAACGGATCTAGAATGCAAGAACACCACAGTAACGGAAGAGTTAGGTATGCCCAAGTAACACCTCTGTTGTACATGAGCTACACTTTTACCTAGTTTCTTTTGGTGTGCAATTTAAGATATTTGTCATCACTTTTAAAGCCTGGTATGGCACAGGGTCATAGTTATCTGCAGGACCACTTTTCCCTAAGGACATCTACTCATTCTACCAGGTCAGATAGGATGGGCAAGATCTTAATCCTTTCCCTTAAATATTGCTATCTCATGGGAGTTACTTTCCTGGTGTTATCATTTGTCTTCTTCCTGTAGCATTGAGATTCCTGGTACATACAGGCAGTAAATGTTCAGAGAGAAAAGATGAACAATATCCTTCCAGAAAATGTAAGGTTGTCACCTCTGCAAAAGTATAGATGTTTGCACAATTTCAGGAACAAAAAAAGGTTATTTGGAATAGGATCTTGGTTACTGCTTTTTGGTGTGTGTGTGTGTGTGTTATGGAGTCAGTCTTCCAGTTTTGTTATTGTTTTTCATATATAGTTGACAAGTCTATTGAATGCAAGCCAAATGGATATGGAAGGCAGTGTTCAGCAAAAAGACAAGAGTTGATTTTCCTATATAAAAACCCAGTATTTTTAAAATTATTGATCCAAGAAATTGATATTCCCACATTAAACAAAAAATGCTTTACCAGCCATTTATATATATTTTTTCCCCATGCACCTAAAGCCAAAACAGATGTAGAAGGCAGTGCCTGGAGATCAGACATGAAGGTCAGAGCTAAATCAAATTTAAGCAGCCAAAAGGATCTGACTGACCTCATCAATACTACCCTCATTACTGAAACATTGTAGATGTTTTGTACAGCAAGATGTGTGTCAAGAGAAGAAAGGAAACATCATGTTAACAGCAGAACAATTTAAGTTGATTCCAGGTTACTTCCATAGTATGCTGGAGATGAGACAGAAGTCACATCATCAGAATATGTTCCTTAAAAATGGTTAGGAAAGCATTTTCATTCTCCAGTTACAGTGTGACAAGTATTACCTGTTTTCTTTAGTCCAAGAAAAGAAAGGCTGAGCCAAGCAATAACAATTGTTTGGACACCAAAGATGGCCCACTCTTGAATTACAGCAAAGCTAGTTGAAGAACTCCAAAATGTGTGTTTTGAGCTTAGGTTCAAATCACACATTTCAGCTAGAATGTAATATTTGATTTGAAAAAAGCCTTCATTTATAATAATTTATAATTATAAATTAATTATAATAAGTTCATTATAATAAATTTTGTTCTTGTTGTTAGTTGTGAAGTCATGTCTGACCCATCACAACCCATGGACAAGGTTCCTCCAGGCCTTCCTGTCCTCTACCATCCTCTGGAGTCCATTTAAGCTCATGCCTACTGCTTCAGTGACTCCAT
>JANHFT010009669.1:11452-27444 GCA_032467955.1 Pseudoxenodon macrops
AGTTTTTTGTGTTCTGTGTAAAGTGTAAAAGCACACCCACCCAGTCACTTGACCTCTAAGCCACGCCCACAAAATAAACCACACCCACAGAACCGGTAGAAAAAAATTTAGATTTCACCCCTGGTGCAAGGTACTGCAAGAAGCGCTGGCACATTAAGAGTTGCATTGCAGCCAAAGTTTGGTTTTGAGAAGGGAACCTCTACTACATATGTAATCCTGGTTTCTTGAATGTCTTTTTGTCGTCACTGGGGTGAAGCTTGATATTGCAAAGAGTACTGGTATGCAGAGTTGAATTGCAGTTTCTCCAAAAACCTTTGTTCAGCTCAGTGTTGAAATCCAATTTTTTTTACTACCTGTTCTGTGGGCGGGGCAGGGGAAGGATACTGTAAAATCTCCATTCCCAACCCACTGAGGCCAGCCAGGGATGGTATTTGCCGGTTTTCCGAACTATTTAAAATTTCCGCTACCGGTTCTCCAGAACCTGTCAGAACCTGCTGGATTTCACCCCTGGTTCAGCTGCAGTAGGACTCTGTATGTCAGTGCCCCTGGTAGTATCATTTTCCCTTTTTGCTGTAGCCATATGCCAAAAAGCTTTTGACAAACTAATGTTGTCACAATCCTTTGTGTTAGGATCAATCTTTGGTCAAGTTTAACCTAATTTATCAAATCTAGATTATCCTATTCCTATCCTATCCTATCCTATTCTAAACATTTGCAGAATATTTACCACTTTTAATCCTTCCCTGAAGAAAAGCTCACTTTTTGTAAGATGAGCAGCTATATAAATTTGATTGATAAATAAAATAAAATCTTTTTATCTTCTTCTTTTACTGATTTCAGGGCTGGCAAAGGAGTTATAATTGGCTTCCTCAAAGTTGGTTACAAAAAGCTCTTTGTATTGGTAAGTACACCCTTGATACATGGAAATTTTGCCACTAGTGGAAAAGGGCGCTTAGTTCCCAAAACAGGTTGGATGCAAGTTCTGATCAGGAAGTTAGGCGAGATCTCCCAGATCTCTTCCATCTCTATGATCCAAGAAGCTTTAAATTATACTGGTATATTTCCATGTTGGTGTATTTGAGGCATATTCTCAAAGTATAAATTATCTATTGCAAGGAATCTGGCTTCCTGCCACTCATAATAATCTTTTTTTTAAGCTTGGTAAAAGCTGAAAAGAAGTATGACAAAGTTAATAGTTGGTTGCGATGCACTATTTCTTAGCCACATCAACAAGATTGTGATCTTGGAGTTTCCCCCTTTGTCACAAATGAGGAGAGAGAAAAAAAGATTGATAATATCCATTGTGGACTCTTAAGTTAATCGTCATTGCCGTGTTTTTTACAGACATGCTGAATACCCTCTTGTAAAGTAAAGGGAAAGAAAGATGGTTTAAGGGCTCGGGGACAAAGCTTGATTCATTGAGCCATTGCTTCCTGTTATGCTCAAACTGATCCCAACAATAAGAAAATCAAATGATGCATCTTGGTGAATACTGCAGTGTTTGTTTGAAATCAGCAAAGGACAGCTGAAATGCTTTTTTTCAAAAACAAAACAAAAAAAAACGAACCATACAGTATGTTAGATAGTCATTCTTGCACTGATTCAACACGATTTCAGTTTTGCTATTTAGCCTAATTTGGTATGGAGAGGTTGTTCAAAACACGGCTGCAAGTTATTGTTCGTGCTCTAACTTGAGGCACAGAAGGTGAAACAATCCTTTCCCTGCTTTCTTGTTTGCAGAATAAATAACACCCCCCTTAACAATCTTTTATTTGTGTGGAATGAAAATTTTCATGAGTGGCACTTATGAGTGGTACCGTTTGCTTTTGAACAAGGCTTTCACAATTTGTATCCTCGGGGTTTCATCCTTAGATATTTTTTTTTGCACTATATTCTGTTGACCGTAGCTGCTACGGATTATTAACATATGGATTAAGCTGCTTTATTTCAGTATTTGGAAATAAAGCACTATTGTCCTTGGTTTTATTATAGCTTTGTTTGCGGTATCATTATCTACATTTTTAGAAAGGGTAAATTTATTAATGCCCAATTGCCAAAAGTTATTATTCTTAATGAGATGGATCTTTAAGAATGTTTTGAACTTTCTTAAGGCAGCAGGAGCTATAAAGCTCTTCCAAAGAGGGGAGAGGGCAACCAGTGATCCTCTGGGCAATGACGTTGACCCTCTGGAGTGCTGTCCTATCTGCCACTGTGCAATTGGCAAACCATACACAGATGCAATAATTTACGTTGTCCAGGTGCCCAATTTCAAGTACAGATAGCCCTTTACTTAAAACAGTTCATTTAAAGTTTAAAGTTACAATGGCACTGAAAAAGCTAATTATGACTGTTTTTCACACTTATGACCATTGTAACATCCCCGTGGTCACGTGATCAAAATTCAGCAGCTTGGCAACTGGGTTCATATTTATGACGGTCGCAGTGATCCGGAGTCATATTATCATGTTTGTAACGTTCTGACAAGCAAAGTCAATTTGGGTTACTAACTTAACAGCTACAATGATTCATTCCCTTAACAACTGTGTCAAGAAAAGTCATAAAATGGGGCAAAACTCATTTAACAAATATCTATCTTAGCAACATAAATTTTGAGCTCCATTGTCATACGTCAAGGACTACCTGTACGTAGTTCAAAAGAATATTATCATCTAAAATTGTTTAAAATTGTGCTTTAGTGGCACAATGATATTTATATAATCCAAAACTTTCTCTCAAAACTTTGTTAGTGTAAGACATTGTGTTGGTGGCAAATATTTTAATAAACAGGGCATGCATCAAATGGAGTTTTAACTGGACTATAAAATTATCCTGCTTATATCTTTTAAATCAATTTTAAGATAGGCTTTTAGGATTATAAGAGTGATATCCACCATCATCTGCATTTTACAGAGGGCATTAAAAGGTTATAGCTATTTATTTATTTTACTTAGTTTAGCTGCTGCCTGATTCTATTTGACTTTGGGAAGCTCACAGTATAATAAGTAATAAAAATGCAATGCAAAACAAAACTAGATAGGGATCTGCTTGCTCAGTATGAAAACTTCAACAAAAATGCACCCAATGAGAGGTTCCAACCTAATGCAAAGCCCAAATGAAGTAAACCAAATGGTATTCAGAACTTTGCAGTGTGAACTCCAGAACTGAACCATTTTCCAATTGGTTTTATATCAGAAATGGATTGTTGAAACTAGTCATATAGTAAAATGTATAGTAAATATTAGGGGATGCAGTGGCTCAGTGGCTAAGATGCTGAGCTTGTCGATCGAAAGGTCGCAGTTCAAATGCCTAGTGCCATGTAATGGGGTGAGCTCCCGTTACTTGTCCCAGCTTCTGCCAATCTAGCAGTTCAAAAATACGTAAAAAATGCAAGTAGAAAAATAGGAACCACCTTTGGTGGGAAGGTAACAGCGTTCCGTGCGCCTTCGGCATTTAGTCATGCCAGCCACATGACCACAGAGATGTCTTCGGACAGTGCTGGCTCTTCAGCTTTGAAATGGAGATGAGCACCACCCCCTAGAGTCAGGAATGACCAGCACATATGTGTGAGGTGAACCTTACCTTTACTTTTCCTGGTTACTCTGATATCATCAGTGTAGCTTCGGATATCTGAATACCAATTTCCTTATACTTTTTAAAGATTGCAATCAAGTTATTTCAATGTTGACCTTTTTTAAATAAATATCATAGCTAGCATCTAATTTTGTGTTGAATACTGTTTTTGTTGCTGTTGTTCTCTAGCAATAAGAAAAAGGAAATATATAATTTTTGCATCCTAGTCTCTAATGGACTTTCTACTGAAAAGTAAAAACAAATGACATGGACTTTTTACTGGGGAAAAAATGAAACTATTATTTATGGATTTGATGATTAGAAAGAATAGATTATGGAAAGAAGAAAAATATATAACCTAACCAAGAGCGAAATAAAAATATGAATGTATAAATAACTTCTGTTAAGAAGACCAGAAGCCATTTCTTTTTTCTTTTTTTCTTTTTTTTCTTTTTCACTTTTTATTAATTTTCTCTATTTATCTTTAACTTATTATTATTTTTACTCAGATGTGTATACACACATGCACATATTGCACCTTGAGTAAGAAGCTTAGAGGATTATTCACTTTGAATGTTCTTATGGTCTGTTTATTAAAATGCCTTCCCCTGCTTAATGAAAAATATGTAAGTTCATACAGGTCTATATAATAAGATTTGGATGGAACTGAAGCTACTCTAAATATTTTAGTTCCATTGGTATAACACAGCTAAGAGTGTACAAATATTCTTTCTGAGCATCTGTGCAGAATAAACTAATCCTTTACATAACCTAGTTTTTGAGCATTCTTATTGCATATCAGAAGTCTTGGGATATAGCAATACTTTGTAATATTGATATATTTGTAGTCTTTGAACCATTTATCACTAAACATGGCTAACTGATCTCAATCAAGATAGGATATTCTTCTCTGGAAAAAGATAATCACATGTAAATTAAGATCCACATTTAAGTTCATGATGATTTGTTGCATAATATTGTATTTACAAGTTTGGGAACTATGATAAATATAAGAAATATTTGGTCAATGTGTAAATAATAGTGTGGTTGATGCTTTTATGTTACATGGTCCTTCCAGTCTTCTTTTTCATCTCCCAATGTGTTTCAGTCCAGTTTAAAGTTTATGCAACATCAATCTAATTTGCCTTCATTTTTTGTAGAGCTATTGAAAACATCACTAGCACAGTTGTAGGTTTATGAGCTTGTAGCAAATCAACAGCCAATTAGTACTGTACTCTTTTCAATAAGCTTATATTTACGATTGCCATTATTTTCATCCCATGGAAAAATTAATGGAAAAATCCTATTTGGATAGAAATCCACTTTGCCTTATGGTTAGGTTTCCACTGTTTTTCCCCCTGAAATCTATATTAGTGGGTCTTCTCCTTTTAATTGTAATCTTTAATTCTTTCTGGTGGTGTTTAATAACCAACCTTCAAGGTGTTATCTGACACCACCGTATATTTTTTGAATATGAAATCTATATACAAATCATCCTTTTGCTGCTTATTTCCAAATAAAACAGATTTTCTTAAATTCTAAACTTCCTTCACCATGGGTTGAAGGAACATCACACACTGTCATGAAGCTTGTCCTTCTAAAGTTTCTTAATATCCAAAAAACCATTTACAAGCTTTTTCCAATAATGGTAATTAATTTGGAAAGTGGGGGGATGCAACGTTCTTTTAAAGTCTCTGAACTGATACTTGAATAAAACTGGTTCTCCTGGCTCCCAGCGCTCTAAAACTTGCTGGAGGCCACTGTTTCGCTGTCCCATCAGTAAGGAGTACTCTGGGCAATCCCAAATCATCTCCTTATCTGGAGAGGAGTTCAAGGAGCCGATTTATTCACCAGCTCTCTTTTCTGTGATAGCTGTCAGCTCCACTGAAGTTGTCTTCAATGCACCATTGCTTCCATGGCAATTAGGTGACTCTCTATCATTATCTCTGTCTCTATCAACTCTATCTCTATTTTTATCCCTTTCATCATCTATACTTGTCTAGATAGAGAGACAAACAGAATCACGCTACGCACGGACTTCCGAAGCGGTAGGGAAGGTAAGTAGATTTCACCACTGCTTTTAAGCCACTTAAATGTTTTGGACTGACTTGGCTGAGGAAAGGGCTGTCATTGCATCCTGGAATACTACTGACAAGAGTTCATTCACAGATACACTACATAAAACATTTTAATTTAAACATCCTTTCATTTTCATGAAATACTAAAAGCTGAAGTAATTTATGGTTTGCTAATCCTACTCTTTTTTGGCTTAATCTTCAAAATCCAAGAATAAAGAAAATATGTGTTATAAAACTCATCAAGTATCTTGAAGTCGGTGTAAATTAAATAAAAAGCATGACAGTGTTGAATCTGTTCTACTTTATTAAATGAATGATAGCTGAGGAAAATTAACTCATTACATTTGTACATAATCATAAAAGCACCTGAATTGGAAAGACACCATTCAAATATACAGACAGCAGAAAGCTTCAGGTTCCTTTATTTTCCTTCTCATTTTCTCAGATGCGGCTGACAGGAATATATCAAAAATTTCTACTTACACTGTGGATGAATTACAATTCCCTATTGTATCAGAATCTTTAACTGTTTAACTATAGTTAGATAAATAAACTAGCTTTATAATTTCTAATTAGAAGTTATTTGTTTTCATTTATTAAAGCTTAACCACATTAATAGTATGTATTAAACGGAAGCTAATCTAAAATAAAAGTAGACACTTCCAAACATTTCTTTGTAAATTCAATTTTATACTCACAGGTATAGGTAACATGGTAGCCTAAGGCTGATTCATTTCTGTTCTCACATATAAAAAAACTATAGCATAGTTCAGCTCAGCAATTGCTATATCTTGCTTTTCATGATGGATTTGCCAGTAACTAACTGAATAACATATCAGAAAAAAACAGAAAATGTTCTCTTTTCTTTCATATACTCATGCTTTAAACTAAAACAGGAATCCATTTATTATCATCTTCCTTTTCTCTGTGATTGTCTTTAATGAGCCCAGCACTCTGGGTGACCAGTTGCTAGTTCAAATTTATTAGCTTTCATTTATCACCAAGGAAATTGGTCTTACTGTTTCCATTTATAGGTATTTACTTCCTTTGTTCATGTTTATGTTCATACTTATACTTGTTACCTTGTACATGTTTGATGAATAAAGAAATAAATAAACAAATTGTCACCTTTTTTACTTGCAACCCCAGCATTTTTACTTTTTCCAATTAGTAATCTAGAGTATGTATTGGTCTAACAAAAAAGGACAGTCTTTAAACTAAGACATATTTGCTGTTTTGTTGAATTGTTCAACTGAGATATTGTTGAACAAGCATTGGAGTGGATAGCTTCAAACTGACTATATTACAAACAAACAAAACCCTCTTGGCTTTATAAATGGAAGCAAAAATTCATGGACTCAAATAGAATAAAAAGCTATTGAAACAAACCCTTTGCATTGAGGCAGAACTTTTCATCTATTATACTTAGATGAGTCCAGAAAGAAAAAAAAGTTGCGGAAAAAAAGTTGGAAGAAATCAGTTGCTATCAATTCCTCACTTTTGTCTGTTCTTATGAGAGATGTATTTCATTCAATTTTAACTCACAATTCCCAATCCTTGCTGATAAAAGTAGACTTTTCTATCTAATCCATGTGCTTGTAAGTTCAATGTTTATTAATGTCCACTATATGAGATTGTCCTTGAAGGCAACTAGATTCTTCAGCTAGTGCTGAGCAGAACTGCCCATCTGAATGGGGAAAAAAATCTGACCTTTATCAATATAAATTGGTTCATTCAAAGTAAAGCAAAGGATATACAATTAGAATCTTATATACAACCAGGATGGTTGTATAGGCGTAGCAATTTGATGAAAACTGCTAGAGGTTTTCCAGGAAACATAGACATCCATAGAGCAAAACTAGCAATATGACACCCTGTGATTTGGAAACTGTGCTTCTTTTGATACACTTTAAAATGCATGTTAGATTATTTTTGTAGCCCAACCACATTATAGTTATATCCAAGTGGTGATTTATAGCCACTTAGGATTCAGCAAAGCAGGACAGGTTATAGCAACACTGGCCCATTATGATGTTGATTATAGAATCCCTCCTTTGCTTACTTGTATTGTGACATCACTTGTGGGGGTGGGGCTAGGATAGGAATATCAATGTACTTCCTGTACCTTTCTTTTCAGCAGAGAACTGGCCAGTCAGCCCAGCCAGTTTCCTTTCTGCAGATAAATGGCAATTACTAACTAAAAGCAGAGCCGGTGATGCTGTTCTGTTTTTGTTGCAATCTAGTTCATTCCAATTTGGGTTTGAAAGAACACAGGACAGTTGCTTGAAGCAGAGGAGAAACTTATTTCTGAAGGCATAATACAAGCAAAGTGGAAGACCAGCTGTTCCGAGCTGAACACAAATCAATTTTCCCAGGGTAGTTTTTTTTACAGGCAAGTCCCTTTTTTGTTCCTTGAAAGCATGCAAACTAGGCCTACCCACCCCCAGGAATTCTTGGAGAGTGCAGTTTAATTGATTGGCCAAAAGGGAAGAATTGTTTAGGTACCAAGCTTGTGATTTTACCTTTACCAGTCAGGGTGATGATCTTGGGAGTAAAAGACCTTAATTATCTCTTGTGGAAAGGGAAAATTCCTGATACACTGAAGATATTTTCTTTATTTGAGGAAGCTGATACCTTTTGCTAATTTCAACCTTGTTTAAACATGTCTTTCAACCTTGATGTTAAATCTATTTAAATGTAATCTATAATCTTTTGTCTAGAATTCAACTGAAAGGTCAGATGAACGGTGGGGGGAAGCTTGAATAGTGGAGAGTTTGGTTTCCTTCCCACAGTACTTTCTTAAATAAAAAATTACCACCTTCTGCTTATTTGTTTTTTTAAATTCTGGGAATGTAATTATGTCAATTGACTTCTCTGGCTATAATGTAAAGTGCATCTGTCCAAACAGGCATTTCTTTTGAAAAACCTGTTCTAGTGTTAAGATGGCATGACACATGTTAGGAGCAGTTTAGAAGGTAGAAATATACCCTTGGGGTCATACAGTCCAATATGAAATACAGACAATCTTGTTAAGCAAAAAACAAGACAAAAGTAAAGGCAGGATAGAAAAGAAAATATTTCAGGTCATTCATATAATTATTCAAACCAGGGTCCTTAATCACTTACACATTCTTGTCCTTACCTCTTATTTTATCATGCATATTCAGTCCCTTCCTAGGGTGATATTTTAAAAAAATATTAGTGTTATTAAACACACTGTCAAACACAAAGGCACACAGAGATTTGTGTATTGGGCTTAAAGAACAAAATCCACTTTGAAATGGATTAATATTGACATTTCAAATACTTCTCTCACTCGATTCCTTTATCTCTTTTCAGCATTTTACAATTCATCTGTCTCTCTCTATTCTACAAAACATATTAAGGGAATAAAATCTCATTGTGTAATGTTTTGTTTTTCACTTGTAACTATAGAATGAAAGCAAGTCATAAAGCAGACAATTTTTGCTTCCAAACCAGATTTTTTACAGGCGGCTTTTTCAGTGATAAACAGAATTATCTAAACTATAGACACTCAATGCCTCTGAAGACTTATGCAACAGATAAAGCAGTATATTTCCTCAGGGGAATTGACAGAAAAATAAGATAACACACATTTGTCATACAGAGAGAGGGGGGGATGACAGAGACCGAGAGAATAAAACTGGGAAGAAAGCTCCCAAACAAAGCAATTGGAGACATAGACCCAGAACTTTGGAAAGTTATATAACTACAGATTTCAGAACTCTATCAGATATTCTAAAGAAAAGTAAATGGGATAAAACAAGATTGGACTCAAGTCAGACAAAACTGTCACCAATCTATAATCCAGGAATTGCCAATTGGGTAATAGTAGTATTTACTAAGATAAATATTATGGTTTTTTTTAAAACATAGTCATCAATACTGTATTACAGCATCCTGATGAGATTCATGGTACATCAAGTCAACAAGACACAAAGTCTAAACAAAAACTAAAGCATTAAGTAATATTTAGTAAATGCAAAAAAAAATCTAAAAAATTAGCCTTGTTCCAGTTATTGTTGAGGGATCAGGGCTCACTCTCCCAGTTCTCTATAATGTAAGGCATCTTATTTAAGTTGCCTGTTCCAAGAGAGAAGGTTTGCTGGTTTCATCTTTGGGTTTCCAAGAGTACCTTGGAATCTTAACTATCTGAACTGCATAAATCCAAGCAACTATTAGAAGGCAACAAAAAGTTAGAATTCTCTATCTCTTTCCTGCTATCTAATACCTAATTTCTCCAAAAAATAAGACCTAACCTGAAAATAAGCCCTAACGTGATTTTTCAGGATACTCGTAATATAAGCCCTATCCAAAAAGTAAGTTCCAGTTAAGATCATCAAGCAGACAGACAGATTTAGTACCGTATTTTATCCGAAAATAAGACATCACCCAGAGATAAGCCATAATGCGTCTTTTGGAGCAAAAATTTAATATAAGATCCAGTCTTGTTTTTGTAAACATATAGTAGTAGTTCAGCTTTTTTGAACCCAGATCTTGTAGCTCTAATTTTTCTAATCTAAGGAATTTAATAATTTCCCTCTCAGAATGGGTAGAATTTCTATTTGCAAGGAAGCTAACGAAATAAGTTTGATATGTGAGAGATGGCAGGTGGACCAAGGCAGTCATAGAAAGGATCCCACTTGATAGAAAACATCCACAAAAGAGAACTAAAACCAGATGGATCAACAACATCAGTAAGTATTATAGGCCCAGTTGACAAAAGAAAGCTCAGTACCATATTAGTTGGAAACACACAGAAGAGGCCTTCATCCTGTAGTGGATAGAAAATGGCTAAAAAGATGATGAAGATATGTATTATTAGTATTATGAGCTGAAAACATCTAGATCACTATTTTTAACAATCTGATGGTCAACTCGATTCTTGCAGCTCAGATCTGGTAATTAGATTATTGCTACTATTTTGCTACTATTATCATTTATTTTTATTTGTAAAAGAGTTTTTAGAAACTAAATCTTATGAGATATATTTTAAAAAGCCATTCAGTTGCCCTAGTTTGCATGTAAATAAAATTTGATATAAAAAATTAGAACAAATAACTACTGTATGTATTCATTCAAATAAGGGTCTCGGGATATTTGGTAGTTTTAAAGAGGAAGCTAATCAATTGAATGCAGTCTGTAACAGTTTCATAGATAAGGAACAATAAAAGGAAAAAAATGAAGATGTGAAACAGAGGAAGTGATACTAAGCAACAAAGGACCTCTAAAATGTAATTTCTGAAGAGAAGAATGCAAACAAAGATAAGCATGAAAGCATTTGGAAGTAAAGGAAAGTGACTTAAATGAAATGGAAACAATGCAAATACGGACAGAATGGACAAAATCTCATTCTCATGCAGAAATAAGGTTTCCAATCAGGTTTAAAATTGGTCATGTTTCACCTTCTGGTGATTAGGATAACTGAAAACACTTCACAGAATATACACTGTGCAAAACCAGAAAAAAATTCTCTCTTCATCAAGAGCAAGGGGTGGAAATCATGTAGAGCGTCGTACAAGGGAGCCTGATATAATGTAAAACATTTGTATTTTTCTATCCAAGTGTTTAATGGAAGTTAGATATACCATTCTGATAGATAAGCAAGTTTAAAGAAGTTGTTGTTAATCTGAAACCTGAAAGAAGTGAAGCAAATATTAATTTTTAAAGAAATGGAATTGGACTGATGTTTACATCATTTGATATTCAATGTCACTATGATGGTTTTTTGCTTGCAAGAAAAATGCACTTCTTAACAATACATGGGAATCAGTTATCAGTTCACTGTTGCCTATTGTATTCACAGCTTTAAACATTCCAATGTAAATGTATTAAAAATGGCTAGAAAATGCAGAAAACAACAAAGAATGTTCAATAATGTATCCTGGGGTACTTCTGGTTAAAATGCTTAAGGTCACAGCTCATGCTTAGAGAATTGCATTAAGCTTGTCTCTAATTAAATTGACTGCGTACACGTTGCAGTTATAAACTTATCTGTTTATTTAGGTACTGGCCATCCTCAAAGCAATGGACACAGGAATTTTATTTCATATACGTTCACAATAATGAGATTTTTTTAATGCAAAAAAAAAGTGAGATGTTCAAAGCAACCATACTTCCCAAGGCAATTTTCCATGGAGATGTGATTTACCTCACTGAGGCAATTTGTAACACTCGAAGGCCTCTTCCACCCTGTAAACAAGATTTCTATGCATGGTTTCTTTATGTTCAGAAACTTCTTCTAGCTGAGTAGAATATTTAGAAAAGACTTTTACTGTATATGTGCACAGTATGTCCACAAAAGCCTGTTGCAATAACTGTCAGGTGAGATGTTTCTTGAGAAATGCAAAACAAAGCAACATCTTTGGATTAGAGAGGGTAGTTTTGTGAAGCATCTGAAAAGGTATAGCTTGCGCTAAACTCTCTTTCAAAGTGTTGCTCAGGCCAAACCACACCTGATAAAACTCTTCTTTCAGACCAATGGTCCTCTCTCTATCCAAAATGTAAACTTTGATGACGATTGAAGCTGAAATGAGACAATAGGATAGAGAGGACCATTGGTTTGAAAGAAGGGTAAAATCCATCTATGTTAGAATTGAACACTCCTTTCTCAACAGAGATGGAGGAATAAGACACTACTTATCTCAGTCTACAATGCGACCCTATCAGCAGTTCTAAGAAAATCCCATAAACAATTGCACTCTGATAAACCCCCACACGGGCTCAACAATGACCAGATGACTGCAAAGAAATACAATCCAAAAACTAAACAACCCTCCCCCCCACACATCCTATCAGAACCTACCCTTCCATTCTCCCACCATCAGAACTGATAAAGTTTTTTCGATGAGAAGTTAAATGTTTTCTTCTTCTTCCTAAAAGAAAAACAGCCCAATTGCCTTTTGAAAAAGCACCTTTGATAGACCTTTTTAAGCTTGTCTAGCAATTGAGAAATCTGAATATATGTGGAATCAAGATACAATAAGCTCTTTTAAAAGTTTTCAGAGCAACCGCTTCTCATGAGAAAGAGGGAAAGTGAAAGAGGAAAGAGGATACAAATTGAGGATACTTCACATAGTGAAGATTTATCATTCTTAGAAATATCTCCCTACACATCAACCATTTAAGTTGGACCCAGAAAGTGACAGCATATTTTCTCCTAAATAAGCAATAATTGGATGTTTTCAGAAATATATATATATATATATATATATATATATTGTTGTTTGGGTTCTTTCCCGTGTAGAATCAAAGGTGCCATTCTGTGAGGATCCTATCTGAGATGTTATGCACTGTTTGTTTTATGTGTGGCTGTGAGGGAGGAGGGGATTGTTTCTGGCATTCTTGTAGTTTTCGAAGTTTGTTGTTGTGTGTGTCTGTCTTGAGGGTGGTCTGTGTTTCGGCTCTCCAGATGGACAGTTGTTTGAATTTGTCCCAAAGTGTGGGGTGGATTTTGTTGCTGAGTTTGAGGTGAAGTGTGAGGAGATCTTTGTTAATTTGGTCTAGGAGGAATCTTTTTGTATGAAGTTCATTTCTGATTAGGGCTAATTCTGTTCTTTTTAGGATGCGTTTTGTAGCTATAGAGTTGGTATACTAATTACAATTTAGGATGTCAACAATACAAGGATAAAATGTTGAGTTACAGTATAACATTGAAAAAAGAACTGTTGTGACAGATATGGTAAAGGATTCAAACTTAATATTAAAGTCTGCATTTATTTATTAGCTGTTTATTTATTTATATTCCACCTTATTATTTTTATAAATAACTCAAGGCAGTGAATAGATAATACTTCTTCCTCAACATGAAATGGGTTGTCTGAAATAGAATGATTGGCCCATAATAACCCTGCTAATTTTCATGCTGAAAGTGGGATTAGCACTCAGTGGTTTCATTGTTTTGTTACAATTTGTATGTGTTTGTATGTATGTTGTGTGTGTGTGTGTTTAACATGTTAATGAAAGGAATAAATTGAAAAACGAATATTGCAAGAATTAAAATACCAAAAAGTAGGTAAAAAGGTAAATAAAAGAAGTATCAGATTTCTGATTTTCTCCTTTGCATATACCGCAATCTGCTAATTTTTAATAATTTTAGACATCTAGAAAGATTATACACACACACACACCTGCCTAGATGTCTAAAATTATATATATATGTGTGTGTGTGTGTGTGTGTGTGTATATGTATATATATACACACACCATTAGTTTTGCCATTGTTGTGTATTCTCCCAGTTTAGGTTCCCAATCAGATATTATTGGAATTGTGTCTTTCTTCCAGTGCTAAGAAAAAATTATTCTTGCTGCTATAAACATATATCTCTTTAAATTATGATATTTCTTGATTTTTTTCTAAAAATTATGTGTAGTGAAAAAAGTTTTGGTTCCATTTCACACTTAAATATTAGTATTTTCTGCTTTATACTATATACAGTACTTTGGAGTTTTTGTTCTATTTTAGGCAGATTTTTTTCATGCCCCAAAGCAAGTAGTATTAACAAGTATTTTTGTTAGGCTACTTCTAAACTAGGAAAGTACATTTTAAATTATAACCAGCTGAACTTCATATAGTATCAAAATACTTAGTGACAACTGAATTAGGAAAGACATCAAAGGAAGCATAGTTACAATGTGGGGAGTTAAAAGAAGAGAAAAGTTGCTAGTAAAGTAAGATAAATGATAGGAAGAGAGGTGGAGAGGGAAAGACAGATCATAGAATAAATCATAGAGAAAGAAAAATAAGTGGAGAAAGGAAAAGGAGATGAAAGACTGTAGAAATAGGAAGAAAATAATCCACAGTGAACTTGGCCTGCTGAGAGAAGCCCAGCTGCACCCGAGAGGCCTACCCAAGAGACCATTGAAGTGAGGTGAGCAGAAAGGCAAAACACATTGGCGGAGAACAATGAAGTGGGCTGGTAAGCAAATGAGACCCAGCTGTGTTGCAGAGAGGAAAACCATCCATGGAGCAGAGAAGAGAGCCGACTCAGGGCAGAGAAACGACCGGCAGAGAAGGAAAAGGCGAGCCAGTGAGAGAGGAGGAGGAAGAGGAGAACCGGTTGTGGAGAGGAGACAAGGGGCGAGCCCACTGTAAGCCATCCAGGTGGTCCTGTTGCTGGGAGAAGCAGCGCAAATAGGAGCTAGGACCAGTGCTGGCACGGCAGAGGAAAGAGCCGGCAGCAAGAGGCACCAGAACAAAACAGATCCTGAGAGGAGCGTGGAAAACAGCAGGAGAGCATCAGTGCAACTGGAGGTTGTCAGTGTTGGTGGAGCCTTTCAGCACAGTGGACCAGCAAATCGCTGACTGAAAACAGCAACATGGCACACAAACAGGCGAGGGGGAGGGGAGAAGTCAAGAACTGAGAAAAGCAGGGAGAGCAGAATACCCGTTAGAGCAGGGGTCCTCAAACTTTTTGAACAAGGGTCCGATTCACACTCCCTCAGACTGTTGGGGGGGTTGGACTGGCAGGGTGGGTGTGGCTAGCTGGTCATGTGACTGGGTGGGTGTGGCTAGCTGGTCATATGACTGGGTGGGTGTGGCTAGCTGGTCATATGACTGGGTGGGCATGGCCAATTTAGCAGTCCATTTTGCCTTTGTCCTTGCTGTACTTGTTCAACCCAAGGAATCTATTTACTTAAGAACCCTCCCCCCAAAGGGAAAAAGAGCACAAACGTTCTTGCCACTTGCCTAACTTCATTACACAGCAGCTTCAGGCTCCTTAAAATAGGTCATTAAAAAAAATAAAACAAACAGGATTTCCTTTAAAATAACTCCTGATCATATGTTTCAGATGACTACACAATAAACCAGACTGAGAACTGCACC
This sequence comes from Pseudoxenodon macrops, assembly GCA_032467955.1. Taxonomy (NCBI): domain Eukaryota; kingdom Metazoa; phylum Chordata; class Lepidosauria; order Squamata; family Pseudoxenodontidae; genus Pseudoxenodon; species Pseudoxenodon macrops. Next base: position 26,948 of record JANHFT010009669.1, read on the forward strand.
AATTAAGACTGCAACTAAAAAACCCCAAGATGGGCATTGAGAGACATTGGAAGCAGGCAGAAGAAGGCGAAAATCACACACACACAGCCTCCAATGGTGAATTAAGGAGGGATAATAGTCCCTCAGACTGTAGGAGGCTGAACTATAGTTTTTTTTAAAATGAATCAATTTCTATGAACACTGCACATATCTTTATTTGTAGTGCAAAAAAAAATGAAATAATATAATATTTAAAATGAAGAACAATTTTAACCAACATAAATATACTACTAATTCAATGGAAGTGTGGGCTTGCTTAATTGGGATTACGGGGTTAAAGGTCTTTTAAGCCTGGAGGAGAATTCACAAACTGATTTGCTTTTTGCCGCATGTGTGAATGCACACATTAATATCTACCAAAATTGTTCAGCAACCAATTTAGTGGATGTACTTTATATATGGGAAGAATCAAAGCAGTGGGTGAATTCTCCTTCAGGCATTATACTGCAGTTGCATTT
>JANHFT010009670.1:6349-18785 GCA_032467955.1 Pseudoxenodon macrops
GGGGGCAGGCGGGGGAACCTGGAAAAAGGTGCCGGAACGCGGTTCCGCCGCGTTCCGGCTGAAAAAAAGCCCTGGTTATACATAATGCTGTAACTCCTGGACCAAATTGGCTCTCTTAGACCAATATGCTTACATCAATACAAATTCTGTTGCTTATCCTAGGAGTTCTCGTGTCACCAAGGATAAATGCAATAAGTAGGACAGAGGTCTGCAACCTTAAATACTCAAAGAGCCATTTGGACTCATTTCCCACAGAAAAGAAAACACTGGGAGCCACAAAACCCTTCCCGTTCCTGACTATTTCTTCAGCGGCCACAAAACTAGCATATGTAGTTCAATTTAATGTTCTATTCTATTTTCTTCTGAAACTTTTCTTTTTTTGGATTTATCCATGGTTGGCCTACCAGGAGTTGAAAAGCTCAATAAATTGTGTGCTGGCAGGTGTTGCACATTGGCGGTTGTGATGCATATTTTGAGTGATAGGGAGCCGCACCAGAGGGGTGAAAGAGCCACATGCAGCTCCGGAGCTGCAGGTTGCTGACCCCTGAAGTAGGACATTAGTCTGAGAAATAGCCTGTTACTCATTTATTCTGCTTGCTGAAAGCTTGTTAAGTATCCTGAACCTAAGTCAATGTAGGCTATTCTTTTTTTTTTTTGACAGCCTATCACGTGGCTATTTGTATATAGAAAAGATTGTGCAGGTGCCTGTAAAGTGGGTGAGCAAATTACATAGGGAAAGTTATGACAGGGGAGCACTCTTGTTAAACTGTACATTCCTGACCATTGCAGAATAGCCTGGGCTGACGTGTACATTTCTATCTAAATTACAGTATAGCTGCTAAAAGATCAATTACAGTGTCTGAGACCCTCAGCTTGCCATTCAGATCAGATGGGAAACAAATGTATTTAGGATAAAGCAATGAGATTTCTCAGCAGTTAAAACAGGGCTATCATAAATGGATGAACTGAAGATCTGAGAAGTACAATTGGTTAATGGGCATTGTGCTCTCATCCTAGAAGATTTGGAGCATTAAACTCATACATTAGCCTGACTGATAAGCCTGAATTGATCTTGTAAATGTTAAATCTGGAGTAATATACAGACGTCCATGCTCATAGCCTGGAGGTAAATACCGGTAGTTGGTTTCACAGACTTCTCTGTAGACAGGGAAGCGGCAGAGAAGGAACTCAGTCTAGTCACCTGAGGAATTTTTTGTTTTAATTGAGGAACTGGCTCAGTATTTTCCATAAACAGAGGCAAAGTGATTGTGGCTGAAATTCTGCAGAACAGGAAATTGTGGTCCCTCCCTATAATAGCATAGCACAGATCAAGCTGACAGTTCCTCCTTCCTGCAAACATTCAGAACTTGCCCCTTTCCAAAATCAGAGTTTCTACTTCAAAACTTGGAGTAGCAATACATAAGACTTTTCTATAGGTTTGAGATTGTAGCTCCGATATTCCTTATTTAAAGAGGGATAATACTGAAAGTTGCAGTTCCGATATATCAGGAAGGCATTGGATTGGGAAACAATATTTTACAGTAAGAGTGAAAAGCTGCTTTTCTAAATGAAATCTGAAGAGGAACAGGTCGCAGATGGTTTGAAGAAAGAGTCATTGCTTCTAGAGAGACACATCTCTCTAGAATGTGTTTTATTCACTTGGAAACTGATTCCCGTGCATCAAGTTCTTTTTTTATTGCATTCATTTAGGAGATGTGGGAGTTCCATTAGATAGAGTTGAATATGAGCTAACCATGATGTCCTTTTTGTACATATCCTAATGTTGAAGGCAAATATAAAGACACAAACACATAGCCATGACTACATTAAAAACAAAAAACAAAGACCTTTTCCCTACGGATGTCACTAAACTGCCATGAGTTCCAAGGAAGATTATACAGATTTTGAGGGAATTGGAAACAAAGTCCCATGAGGAATGATTAAAAGTACCAAGTGTTTTTAGCCTTTAGGACAGGGGTGTCAAACTCGATTTCACTGAGAGCCGTTGTGTTTGACCTTGGGGAGATGGGGGTCATGGCAAAGGGTTATGGCCAGCTCGATGTCACTCATGCTGGTGGTGCCTGTGGTGGCCCAAGTGCTCTGCCAGCGAAAATGGGAGAGCTGCGCCCACTCCATTTTCGCTGGCAGAGGGTTGTAAGAGGCCATTGCAGCTGAAAACCGAGCTCAGCAGGACCATATGTGACCCTCCCAAGCTCTGTTTTCACTGGCAGAGGCACCTCTGGTTGGTCCTTCGCTGTTTCCAAGGCAGCCCCGCAGGCCAGATCTAAGCAACCTGTGGCCCGGATTTGGCCCATGGGCCTTGAGTTTGACACCCCTGCTATAGGAGATAAAACTGAGATGAGATATGATAGCAGCTTCCAGATAGCTAAAGAGTTAGCATAGAGCAGAGGAAGTAGCTTACTCTTCTTTATGCCAAAGGATTGGATTAGAGCCAGTGGGTTGAAATTAGCATGTTTCTATTTAATGATGATCTTCAAACAAGCTGGATGTCTATTGGTCCAAAATGCTTTATTGGTCCAAAAATGCTCACAGTGATCTGAGTATTTTATTGGTCCAAAATGCTTAAAGTGTAATCTGAGAACGTGTGGGACTCCCCCGTGGGACCTGAGGACTCTGAGGGTCACAAAATCAAAATGATTTGTCAGGTCTATGTTGAAAAATAGTACAATATTAAAGTCCCATCAAATAATTGTGAGAAGTGATAGTGGCAGTGAATGTGTCATTTTTAATATGGTAAATAGCAATAAAATGTACTGCATACAAACAATTTTTTTTTGGAATTTTCCATAATTTGTAAAGGTGGGAAGAAATCCTGAGGGGGAAAAAAGTTTAAGAATACAGAATAATAGGGTTGGAAGGGATCTTAAGAGGTCTTCTAGTCCAACCCCTTGCTTGAACAGGAGATCCTATATCATTCCAGACAAATGGCTGTCCAGTCTCTTCTTGAAAACCTGCATTTATGAACTCTGCTTGAATAGATCTTACATCAAGTATAATTTACTTTTAACTTTATGATTCTTTAATACCATATTAAAGATTGAATATATTTACAAAAAGTATATTCCATTTTTCATAGCAAAGCAAAGCAAACACAAACACCATCATAGAACAATGTACTGAAATCAATGGCAGAGGAAATAAGCCAGGCAGGAGAACATTTTTAAAAGTAATTGCAGATTAAAAAATAAATAAAAAATAGGTTTATTAGGTCTGAGTTGAGAGTGACTGGAGAGCACCAAACAAATGGTGAAAACTATTTAGAAAATTATAGTGTCCGGATATTGCACTCAAATATCACTTTCGGTATGCACAGCCAAACTCAGTCTGATGCAGTGAGGAGAAACAGATAAGATGCCCTGACCCAGGCAAAACTTTTATATGGACAAGACTTATAGATTTCCACAATGGAAGAATGTAGGGTGAAGTTAACGGCACTGCCAGAGATTGCAAAATTAGCTACCTTGATTAAAGAAAAGACTTTATCTAGCTTTGGTTCTACCTGGAAACCATTGTTGAACTTTTTGCCACATTAATTTTAGGATTGTAGGATTAGAATTGTTTATGATTATGGAAACTCTGTATTATTGAATTTTAGATCAAAAGTTTAATGTAACTTATATGTGTAGCTGTATTGAAGAAAATTGAACGTTACCTTTTTCCTAATTCTTTTCTTTTTTCTTTATTCCCTTGCACTTTCCTCTTCTGTCATTAATATTTTCTTTTAGAGAAATTTAATAAAATACATTAAAAAATTAAACTTATTACATCCTTTCTCAGGATAATAGTCCTTAGTTATAGTATATTATGTTACAAAGCTTAGGCTTCCCAATAACATTTTTTCTTTCTTTCTGATATCTGTTTAGGAACATATGCAGACGCCAATTTTTCCCCAAAGGAAGTTCCAGGGACAAATGTACGCAGCTGAATCAAACATTTACAAAGATCTGACTCAGGTGTGTGTGTGTGTGTGTATACACCTTAATTTAACTTGCTCTTATCTCTTTTTTATTACTTATCAAGCTAATTGATTGATATAATTTCTCCCAAATTGCTAGATGGACAATTTAATTGGAATCTTTCAAATATCAAAAAAAGTTTAAACCAGTGTTTCTCAACCTCAGCAAAAATTGAAGTCCACACTCACATCTTAAAGTTGCTGAGGTTGGAAAACACCGGTTTAAATTATTTAACCAACCCAGGGGACAGTATGTATCTAGTTCAGTGATGGCGAACCTTTTTTTGCTCGGGTGATCACACCCATAATGCAATGCCTGGGGAGAGCGAAAAATGGGTCAACCGGCCTACCAGTTGGATCTGTTTTTTGCCATCCACAGGCTCCGGAGGCTTTCCTAAAGCCTGGGGAAGGCAAAAACAGCCTCTCCCCACCCACTGGAAAGCCAAAAATCAGCTGGCCATTGCACATGCTCACTGGAGCTGACATAGGGCAACGCCCCGCGTAACCTCAGATATGGCTCTGCATCAGTGGTGAAATCGAAATATTTTTACTACCAGCTCTGTGGGCGTGGCTTGGTGGACGTGATGTGGCTTAGTGAGTGTGGCTTGGTGCATGTGACAGCGAAAGGATACTGCAAAATCTCCATCCTCACCCCACCCTGGGGCCAGCCAGAGGTGGTATTTGCCAGTTCTCCAAACTACTCAAAATTTATGCTACCACTTCTCTGAACTACTCAAAATTTACGCTACCGGTTCTCCAGAACCTGTCAGAACCTGCTGGATTTCATCCCTGCTCCATGTGCCACCTGTGGCACACATGCCATAGGTTCGTCATCACGGATCTAGCTGATTTTGGATGACTGTATAGCTCTAGTTATAATTTGATGGGAGATCACCAGGAAATCTCAGCTTTTCAGTATAAACTGGAAAATTAAAAACAGCCCAGGAAGCAGAAATCAAGTCATTTTCATACTGTTGTTGGAAAAACAACATATATATATAGTCATCCCAAGTCAAACTCAACTCAAGGACTTAACTTTCAAGTTTTATGTTAATGTATGCATTAAAAATGGGCTGCATACATTTATGAAATTCTGTCACTTTTAATTAACCAATATTATAATTTCCTGAAGCAAGCTTTATTGGAAATTAACTATTATGTCTGTGAGCCAATTGACGTAAAGAAACAATTTGGCATGCCTAATTTTGAAGGAATATACTGGGATATATTCTGCTGTGCTGGATATTCTTTCAATAACCACAGGATGGCAGTACATTGTAAAATATATACTGGCTGGCATATGATTGATACTGCAGCTTAATAATATGACCATTTGTAATTTTAAAAAGGGACTACTGTTCAAGAATAATTGCTTGCTGGGAAGTTAGTATGTTGGCAATTGCACAAGTTAAAAGAAATATCTTTTAAAAACAGAAATAAAAATTTGTTGGGCATCTGAATACTGGGCACTTAAAGCCTCTTCAGAGAGTTGCTTAAATACTATATATTTAAGATGCCATTAACATTATTTCTCATGGGACCATCAGAAGATCATTGAAATAAAATTTAGGCTTGGTTTCTGCATGTCTCTTGCCCAATTCTTCCTTTACCTGCTGTTGTTGTGAACATAAATTCAAAATGCATGAGTCTTTCAAGTGTGAAGATAATTTGTGGTCCCTGAGAAGTACTTGGAAGCCCATCATAATTTTCTTGGTACTGCAACTTTAAAGAAATAGAAATCCATTCCCAATGTTATACAACAGGGGTGTCAAACTCATGGCCCACGGGTCGGATGCATCACGTGCTGGCCATGCCCACCCCCGGTTTAGTGAAGGGGGGGAAAAGTTGTGATAGGTCACGTAACAACAGTGTGATGTTGCAAGTTTGACACCCCTGTTATACAGTATAAGCAAACATGCAAAGGTGACAGTTGTTTGTCTTATGTGATGAAAAAGTAAACATAACTTCATACGTAAACAGGGATGGGTTCTAACTTACCTCGCCACCGGTTCACTTCCTCTCGCGCCATGTGGCCGCACTGCTTGGACATGCGCACGCATGCAGAGTGTCTTACTACCTACTCTATAAAATCAGTAAATGGTAGGAACCCACCTCTGCATGTAAACATAAATTCATTTTATTTGAGAGAAGTGCTACATGTTTATTTTATTTAAGACATGTATAAAGGGAGGGAGAGAGGGAGGGAGGGAGAGACAGAGAGAGAGAGATGCAATGGATCTTAAGCCTTCCACCACAGATGTACATAAATAGAACATGCTTCTGTTGAGATTTTTTTAAACCATATTTTCCTTAAGAGTTTTGGAGATCAGATATTACTAAGCTTTGCAAACAAAATATTTTGCCGCATTGGCATCTGTTCTTTGGAGTGTTATAGAACCATAGAAGCTGTGAAAAATAAGCATCATCTGATGCATAAGTGCTGCTATGATCTGGGAATTACATGAAAACCCATCCATTTAGAGAGTTTTCTAGTAGTTCTTGGCGGTAAATTTTACCTGAGTGAGCCAAGTATTTTTTTTAATGCCATTAAACAAGCTTAAACGTTCAATAAGAAAAAAACATAACTGCTCAGAACTTTGAAAGCATTAAGTAATAATCTATTCATAGGGGAGATCATTTCCTAGCATTAGAATCTAGAATATGACCTTCTAACCTCAGCAACTGTCAAGTGCATTCTCTCACTACACTAGAAAACATAAGATAAGTATTGGTAGTCTTCGAGTTACAACTACAATTGAGCCCAAAATCTATGTTGCTAAGTGAAACATTTGTTAAGGGAGTTTTGCCCCATTTTACAACTTTTATTGCCATAGTTGTTAAGTGAATCATTGCATTTGTTAAGTTAGTAACACGGTTGTTAAGTGAATCTGGCTTGCCCATTTGCTTGTCACAAGGAAGCAAAAGCTGATTTCATGACCCCGGAACACTGCAGCTGTCATAAATATGGACCACTTGCCAAGCATCTGAATTTTGATCACATGGCCATGGAGATACTGCAATGGTCGTAAGTGTGAAAATTGTCATAAATCATTTTTTCAGTGATGTAACTTTGAGCAATCACTAAACGAACTGTTGTAACTCAAGGACTACCTGTATTATAAATGCACATTTTTATGCATACTTCTTGTTCATTTTTTGAGGGGAAACATGAGTTGGGTTAGTAATAATGTAATTCAGTCAGAACTGAAGAAGCTTCTTCGATGAGAAGTGAAATGTCTTCAAGGAAAAACAAAGAAAATCTACTTGCCTCTTGAAAAACCACTTTTGGGAGAACCATGGCCTGGATGACTGAGAATCTCCTTAGACCAGAGGTATCAAACTTGATTTCACTGAGGGCCACATCAGGGTTGTGTTTGACCTCGGGGGGTGGAGGCGTAGTGTGGCCAGGGAGCCTGGACAGCCTGACATCATTCATGTCAGGGGTGGCTGTGGTGGCCCAAGTGTTCTGCCAGCGAAAATGGGCTCTCAAGCTCTATTTTCAGCTGCAATGGTTTCCTGCAAGCCTCTGCCAGCGAAAGCAGAACAGCCCTCCCGAGCTCTGCTTTTGCTGACAGGGGGCACCATGGGCCAATATTTCACTGTCTCCAGGGGGTCCTATGGGCCAGATCCAAGCACCCCACAGGATGGATCCAGCCCACAGGCCTTGAGTTTGACATGTCTGGGCTAGTCTTCTGTCAATGATGTTATACCTTTATCCTGCATTAAGCAAAGGGATACAGTGCCCAGAACTGTTTATGAGTGGCTATATAAATGTTTAAAATAAATAAATAAATTGCCAAACTGGATTAATTCATTTATGTATGTGAAAATTAGATGGGGAAAAGTCATGAAGAGAAGATGAAAGAAATTCAACCATCTGTTACTGTCACTCAATTAAAAATTATAGTACTGATTACTTGCTCCTTTAGAATCTCCAGAGAGCTCACTTTATCTGAAATGGGAAATGCAGTAATAATGGCTGACAAAAAAAAACAAACTCCTCATTTGCAGAGTAAGCAATATTTGAATAAAATCATACAAGCCAAAATGTTAGGTGAGATTGATGGTTTTATTCTCCCTTATGATAACATTTGATAATGTAAACTATAGAAATTAATGATCTTATCTGATTCTTGAACAAGTAGGTAGGAAAATATATATACATCCATTATCACAGTCCTTGATGTTACCTCCTGTGTCACACTACATCCTATAATTGAGGAGTCACTGGCAATAGCCAATGTGTGGAAATCAGCAAACTGTGAACAGTCAATGCCCAGATGCTTAGTTTGTTCTTAAATACCTCTTTTGAATGCTTTGCAAATCACTACTGAGACACTACTCATACATTAAGTAGGACTTGAAATACAAACACTATTTACACTATTTGTATAAATGAAACACAAGTACTTTTTAGTTCCAAAGTAGTTACAATATTATCATACAATTACAGAGTTTGAAGGAGCTACTTAGGCCATTGAGCCTAATCCTTGCACAATGCAGGAAAAACATTAGCACATTCCTAACAGATGGCTGTTTAATCTCCACTTGAATAAATAAAATAAATTTTTAAAAGCCAAATTACAGTAAAAAAAAATTAAAAAACCACTGAGGAGACATAGAAAGTGAATTAGGAATGTTTAAGATTATTATACCTTAATATCTCTCACTTATGTTATGCAATATATTTGTTTCTTAGTAAATGTATGGTAATCATTTGACAATGACCTTGGCCCAATATATAATTTTGCTTCCCATTGAGCAAATTCTTCTGAAAAGCAAATAATTGCCAAAATCTTTTTTTGTCTTTTTCTACAAAATTTTTGCAGTATCATTAGACTCTAATGATTTAGTAATCTATAATGGAAAAACTATTTACAAATTAGTGGCATGTATTGTTTGATAACTACTACTGTCACTACTACTACTATTATTATTATTAATAATAATGGACAAAATGCCAAATTCAGTCTAAACATCTGGCTGACTGTCCAATCAATAATAATAGAGCAATAGCTGCTATATAAACAAAACACAAGTCTGCTGAAAGTCTCACGGGGAAAATTTACAAAAAAGAAATAAAAGTGATACTCAGTTATCCTAGACATAAATAGTAAATTTAAAAAAAAGAGTTAGGGAAAGCAAAGTAAAAAAAGAAAAGGCTCATTTTTGGATTACATTTCTGGACTTCTGGATAAAGTACCACTGCCTCTATCCTAAGTGAATTCTAGAGATCCTGCAAAGGGAAAGATTTGACTTGAAGATCGGTGTACTGAGAGAGACTGAATTTGCAATATTGTCAATTGGATAGCTTATTAAATGAGCTAAGTGGCTTTCCTGGTGCACACATTCAGGTTGTGTCATAAGAGATTCCCATAGGACTTTAAGCCCTTAGTGATTCACATTGGTATTCATGATGTAGCTGGACAGACTTGACGTCATTACGAGGGACCATGAAACACTAGATCAATCGTGTCAAACTCACGGCCCACGGCCCAGATGCGTCACATACTGGCCACGCCCACACCCTGTTTAACAAAGGGAGGGAAAGTTGTGATACATCACGTGATGATGCCGTGAGAATGCGAGTTTGACACCCCTGCACCAGATCAAAGGGTAAAACAGCTGGGGACACAGGTAATGTTTTCTTTGCTTCTTCCTGTTACACTTTTCCCTGGACGAGATAATACTATTGGAAGTAAAGTATTGGCTATGCTGAATGTCAATGGGAATGGTTTGGATTTTTTGACAATGGGACATATTTCTGACATGGAGATTTCCTGGCAAGAGATGGAAATTGCACCTTATAAGAACTGGGAAGAATGTGATTAGAAGAGCCCTTGCGGTGCTGATTCAAAGGGCTTTATACTGAACCCTGTGGAGGATGGAGAAGAGAACCCAAATAATTGTGCAATGTCAAGTAGATCTAAGAAGACACAGGATGTGAAGGTGCCAGTAATGAACATGGAAATACAGGAAGGAATAGATCAAGATGCATGATCCAAAAATTCTAGTGCCTATACTTTCACAGCCATATATGGGTAACAAAAAGAATTAAAAGTTTTAATGTAGGAAGACAAATATGATTTAATAGGCATTATTGAAACATGATGGGAGGAAAGCTGAGCATAGTGCAAGAATTGAAGGTTACAAAATGTTCAAAAGGATTAGACCAGATGAAAGATAATGAGTGACATAATATACGAAGGAAATGAGCTTATCTATTAAAATCCAAGATTTTCAGCATGAGCGTTCAGTGAAGAACATTTGGGTAAGAAGAAGATAATAAATTATGGGAATTGTACTGTAGATTGCCAAATCAGGAAGAAGATTGGGCAATCCACTCCTGGACCAGACTACAGAATATTCAAGAAGGAGAAATGTAATAATAATGGAAAGACTTTTAACTATCTAGACATTTGCTGGAATACAACTCCATCAAGAATGCAAATTCCCCAAATTATTTGTGGACTTTTGTGCCCCTCTAGTATTTACATTTTATGAAGAATTGTTAGCCCACACAAGGGGGAAGTTCCATCATCAGATTCCACCAACATAAGCATATAAAGAGCAAAATATTTGAATTCATGTATTTGGGGGTTTAGATGAACAGTGTCTGGCTGTCAGTCCTTTAACTTAGACCTGATCAGAAAACAGATAAAACAACAGCCAGTAGAATTCTGCTTTCTTGATATAGGGAATAATAGTTGAATATTGAAAGCCTGACAGTGGTTCCCTCTGTTCCCTCTTATATGAAAAAAAATCGAAGAGGAGTTACCTTGAGCTTCTTTGTTACCCATTCAATATCTCCACAATTAAATTGATGTTTCCTTAAGCATCCTTGCTAGAGGTTGGGATTCAGCAGGTTCTGACCAGTTCTGGAGAACCAGTAGCAGAAATTCTGAATAGTTTGGAGAACCAGTAAATACCAACTCTGACTGGCCCCGCCCCCATTTATTCTCTGCCTCCGAAATCCCAGCTGATTGGGAGGAAATGGGGATTTTGAAGTAACCTTCTCCTGGAGTGGGTGGGAATGGAGACTAGTAGTAAAAAAAATTGAATCTGACCACTGATCCTTGCATTCCTTCTTCAATGCTCCTTTACAAGTACAATGGCAAGGGAGATGCAGGGGCTTGTAGGATTTATTGTGTTTATTAAGTCAGACATTGGAACAAAACAAACTGCAAATCTAGATAAAAACAAATTTTAAATGAGAATAAAAGCTGCAACTTAATAAACAGTCAAGAAAAAAGTGAATAGGAAGGAATGTACTGTACAGCTAAAAAGAAAATTAAATGTTCATAATAGCAAAGCAACAAGGAGTAATATTCGCCTCATCTACCACCTTAACTAGGCTCCTTCACAACTAAGCTGCCAAATTTAAAAAGATAAATACAATTTTAATTATAGTCAATATATGGTAATGAAAACTAATTCAAAATAGTTCTGCCTGTGACTGAATGTTTCACTAGTTGAACAAACATTAATCAAACAACTAATGCAGATTAACTATCTACTGTTGTTTTGCAAACCTAGAAGACAAATTTCCGGCATAATGAGATTTTAAAATTGTCTTCTTAAGTCATTTCTCAAGTAAGTGTTCATTAATGGTTGGAAATCTATATTTTCAAAGGCCTCCTTTAAAAAGGTGATAACAGGCCTTTCCTGAAGAAATCTAATCTGGATGTAGAATGTGAAAAACTTAACATTCCACTCCTGAGTAAGGAATATTAACAAGTTTGAGTGCTATGCATGTTTTACCTGAATGTTGAAATCTACATTGTTTTGACTTCAAGCCTACTTTTAAAGGAAAAACTGTCATTCCATAGTTAGGAGTTTTGATTACAGGATTGTGGACATGCCATAATAGTCATAAGTATGAAAAAATGTCAAACATGTTGTAACTTAGAACAGTCACCAAATGAACAGTTGTAAGTCGAGGATTGTCAGGCACAAAGAATCAGGTTGTGTCATAAATGATTTATTCAAGCTTGTAAACAAGAAACTATTCAACTAACTATCAGCACTAAATTAGTTGTAGATAAGGGACAAGAGAATTCAAGGGAGGCTGGACTTGGATATGAAGCAAGGACTCTAAACTGATGACAGATTTAACTCTGTTCCCACCCCCAACTCTGCCTGTTCTTCTCCTACCTGTACTTCAACTGCTGGACAAGCCTCAGTGCAATGCAAAATGAATTTCTCTATATGTTAATAATGGAGTAGGGAGGGAAATTACTTTTTGAAGCAATTTGAAACAAGGAAACAAAAATGGTGAATAGAATAGGATAGGATAGAATAACAAAGTAGGAAGGGACCTTGGGGGTGTTCTAGTCCAGCCCCCTGATTAGGCCAGAAATCCCACACCACTTCAGACAAATTGATCCAACATCTTCTTAAAAACTTCCAGTGTTGGAGCATTCACAACTTCTGGAGGCAAGTTGTTCCACTGATTAATTA
>JANHFT010009670.1:18885-40251 GCA_032467955.1 Pseudoxenodon macrops
GGAAGGAAGGAGAGAGGGGCTGTAACTGGGAGGTGGGATGGTATAAAAGAAACCTTGAATTTAAAATGTAAAAGAAGATTGGAAATGTAAAGGGGGGGAATTGTTATGTGAAAATGAATGAAATATTATATGTAAAGATTATTATATGTAATTATATGTAGGGAAAATAAAATTGAAAAAGTTTTTCAAAAAAAAAGATTAGTAAATTAATAGCTGTAGCTGAATATCAGGCAGATTAGACGCTAAATGTGACCAAGTTCGCATCGAGGGCTATGGCATCCAATGTCACCTCCAGATGCCTATTACGGCTTCGCCAGTGGCAAGCTGACACAAAATCAAAATGGAGGCTAGCGGCAGCCCCATTCAAAGTGGGTCAACTTTTTAGCGAGGTATTAGACCCCATCCTGGAAGGGAAGGATAAAAGGAAAGTACTTCCACATTCTCAAAGATGAGCAGAGAATAGACCCATGCCCTATTATAGGAGGCAGCCCTTTCGTGGCCCTGAGGCAGGATTCCCTGCCCCAAGTTACCAAAGATCCTTCCCTCAAAATTATGATCACCATTCTGAGATAGGGCTCGACAATCACAATCCCGAAGGCCCTTTCAGGGAGCCAGCAACCATCGCTTGAAGTGACACCCAGTCTCAGGTCCCCATTAGCGGCAGGTTAAGGATGTTTACCAGCCAATGGCAGGATACCATGACAGATGCTTGGGCATTGCAAACAGTGAGGCTGGGCCTAACTCTTGGGAGGGCTGGAAGCAAACTCTAAAGATTCACTCAGTGTCCAATTTCCTATTGGAGTCTGAGATCCAGCACCTGCTGGACATCAAGGCCATAGGACCGGTGCCAGTGGGGTAGTGGGGTCTTGGATTCTACTCAGTCCTCTTTCTGGTACCCCAAAGCTTGGGCGGTCAAAGAGCTATACTGAATCTGAAAGACCTCAATGTACATATCAAGTACAAAAGATTCAAGATGCAATCTCTGCATACCATCCTGGGTTACATCAGGCAGGGAGATCTCTTAACCTCAATAGATCTCAAGGAGGCATACCTCCATGTGCCCATCAGACTGTCTCACAGGAGGTTCCTCAGGTTCGCATATGTGGGCCACCATTGGCAGTACAGGGCCCTTCCCTTCGGCCTTTCCTCGGCCCCGCAAACCTTTACCAAACTCCTAAATGTCGTAGCAGTCCATCTGCGGGCAAAGCCCATACGACTGCAATGTTATTTCAACGACATCTTAATCCAGTTGTTGTCCAAACTGCAGGCGGAACAGGACCTGTTCTTCACGGTCCAAACTCTGATCACAGATTTTCTGTGAACTGGGAGAAAAGCCAAATGACACCATCTACCAGACTAGTACGTTTAGGCGCAGTGATCAACACACAAACATCTCAGGTTTTCCTGTCTCAGGAACGCAGAGACAGTTTGAAGATTATGGTGGCCTTAAAACGAGTACCTTTGTTAACCCTTTCCTAACTATTGGGAAAAATGATAACCTGCCTGGCTATAGTTACTTGGGCCAGGTTTCACACAAGGCCCTTACAATGGCTCCTATTACCCAGTCAAAGATTAAGGCGCAGCAATTCCAAGGCAAAAAACAAGATTCCCAGCCGGGTACTCCATTCCTTGGACTGGTGGGTGTCAGAAGACATGCAGAAAGGATGTCTGACTGGTGGTGACCTTGGATGCCAGTCTCTTTGGCTGGGGAGCCCACCTGGATGCCGAAGTAACCCAGGACCGAGGTCTTTGGAGGAGTTTCGCAATGATATCAATTGGCTGGAACTGAGGGCGGCGCACCTGGCACTCCAACAGTTCTACATCATCTTATCGGGTCAGTGTGTGCTTCTACTGACAGATAATGTGACAGCCAAAGCACATGTCAACAGGCAGGGCGGCACCTGCTCAAAGGTGCTGATGTGTGAGGCGATGACTTTGTGTTTTTGGGAGGAAAGCCATTTATTGTCATTGAGAGCAGACCACATATCGGGACTGCAACACTCAAGCAGAATATATGACGCCAACTGGACATCATTTTGTTGCTGGTGTACTAAACAGAACATGAATCCAATGTCAGCATCAGTTCCAAGGGTGTTAAGACTTTCTGCAGGTGGCCTTGAGAAGGAATTATCTATGAACATCCTCCGCAGACAAGTGGCAGCCTTAGCCACAGTCCTACCAGGTGAGGGATCGCTTTCCCTTTCACGGCATCCCACAGTTCATTGTTTTTTTAAAGGGCCTTCCAACTTGTTATCTCCAACAGTCCACCGCTACCCCACTTGGGACCTATCAGTTGTCCTACAGGTGCTCACAATTCCTCTGTTCGAGCCTTTGGGGTCCACCAGCATCAGACTACTATCCTTCAAGGTTGCCTTTCTGGTAGCAATCACGTCCACTTGCAGGATTTCAGAGCTGGCAGCCCTTTCCATAAGACAAGATTTGTGCATTTTTTATCCAAATAGAGTCGTACTCTGTTTGGATCCGACATTTATCCCCAAAATCAACACCTGGTTTCACAGGGCACAAGAAGTGATTTTACCAGACTTCTGCCCAAATCCAAGACATCCAAGTGAAAAATGCTGGCATTGGATGTTCGGAGGGCCCTTCGCAAATACATAAATCAGAAAGCCTCATTCAGGTGGACCAAATCATTATTTGTGTCTTTTCAACCCAGGTCCATGGGCAAGAAGGTATCTCCATCCACCATCAGACACTGGCTGAAGTCGTGTATTGCCTTAGCCTACGAACACCAGGCTAGGCCTACGCCACACCCTGTCACGGCACACTTGACCAGAAGTGCCGCTACCACGGAGGCCTGGGCTACGCAAGCCTTGATCCAGGAGAGTTGCAGGGTGGCCACTTGGGCCTCCCCCTCTCCATTTGTGAGGAACTACAAGCTGGACATGTTTGCCTTGGCTGAGGCAGCATTCGGGAGACGAGTGTTACAATGGGTTCTGCTGGCCGAGGGGACCATGGACCATTCTGATTCCCTCCCTATGACATCAATGAATACATAGGGATAAACCATGTTTACGTACCATTCAAAAGAAACAATACAAAAGCTAAAAAGGAAACAGAAAGTCCAGAACACATTCGCTCTAGTACAGGTAGCCCTTGACTTACAACAGTTCATTTACTTACCGTTAGAAGTTACAACATTGAAAAAGTGATTTATGACCATTTTTCAGTTATGACCATTGCAGCATCCCCTGGTCATGTGATTTATATTTATATTTATAGATGTTTGACAACTGACACATTTATGATGGTTGCAGTGTCCTGGGTCATGTGATCACCTTTTGCAACCTTCTGACAAGCAAAGTCAATGGGGAAAGCAAATGGGGTGTTGGTCTTACCTGACACGCCTTTTCTCTGGGTGGTGGAGATAGCATCCAGGAACAGGAATGGGTTAACTCCGTCTATCCTCTAATTGGATTGAGTCTGCTAGCTTAATGACACACCTCCTCTGGTTGTATTCCCTACTTGTGACAAAGAGATCACTACAGACTGACGTGAATTTGATGTTGTGGTTCCTACAGGCCCCAAGGTTGGGCCGAAACCCGGGTGGGGCTGGATGCTACGGTATCTCCACCACCCAGAGAAAAGGTGTGTCAGGTAAGACCAATGCCCCTTCTCCTTGGTGAATGGAGATAGCATCCAAAGCTTGGCAGTCCCCACGGGTGGGCCTGAGCCTGGTCCTGGGCCGTATCATTTGTGTATACCCTCTGCAAGACACGTCAGCCGAATGCTGCCTCGGCCAAGGCAAAGGAGTCCAGTTTGTAATGACATACGAATGGGTCCAGGGAAGACCAGGTAGCAGCCCTACAGACCTCCTCAGTTGATGCCTGGGTTGCCCACACTGCAGATGTAGCTGCGCTCCTAGTTGAGTGAGCGGTGATATGAGCAGGAGGAGGTAAAGACTGTACTTCATATGCTTTGACAATACATGCCTTGAGCCATATGGCTATAGTAGAAGGGATAACCCTGTGGCAGGGGAAAAAGACACAAATAGGGATTTGGATCATCGGAACTGGGAGGTCCTGTGGATATAGATACAAAGAGCACGTCTAACATCTAGTGTGTGCCATCTCTGTTCCAGACGATGACCAGGACATGGAAAAAAATTTGGTAACACCAATTCTTGGGCCCTGTGAAACCAGGTATTTATTTTTGGAACAAAGGAGGGATCTAGTCTAAGGACAACTCTGTTTGGAATATGCAGAGGTCCTGAAAAATGGACAAGGCCGCCAGTTCTGATAGCCTCCTTCCTGAAGTGACTGCCACCAAGAATGTTACCTTGAAGGAAAGTTATCTGAGGCAGGTCGACCACAAGGATTCAAAGGGGGCTTCCCTAAGAACGTTTAGTACTTGCAACAGGTTCCAAGTTGGATACCTGTGGACAACAGGAGGCTTGATATTAATCATCCCCTTAATGAACCGTCTGGCTACAGGATGCTAAGCTATAGAATGAAAAGGCCCAATGGTCAGCACCGTGGAGAGGACTGCTACTTGTCTCTTGATGATGTTAGGGACAAGGCCCTTATTTAACCCCTCTTGAAGAAAATCTAGCACCTGTGGTAGGGATGCAGTCGTGGGACAGATCTGTTTCTTGGAGCACCAAGAGGAGAATGATCTCCAGGTATAGTCATAAATGCGGGTGGTGGAGGCCCGCCATGAAGACTGGATAGTCTGAATAACCTCAGGGGCAAAGTTGCCTCTGCTTAGGATCCTCCACTCAATCTCCAGGCTGTTCGCTGGAGCCACTGAGGGTCCGGGTGGTCCAACGCCCCCTGGAAGAGGGAGATTCTGTCTCGCGGGATTTTCCAAGGTTGAGTCACAGAAAAGCTCATCAGGTCCGCAAACCAAGGCCTCTTGGGCCAAAATGGGGCCAGCGTTATAACTTTGGCCCTCTCGGTCAGCAATCTCTGGATGACCCTCTGTATCAGTGGGAGAAGGGGAAAGGCATATAGCAGTCCCTTTGGCCATGGGCTGTGGAGAGCATCCACCCCTTCTGCCCCCGGAGTCGTGAACCTGGTGAAGTAGTGAGGGACCTGTGCATTATCTGGGATGGCAAACAGGTCTACTGTTGGGCACCCGAAGCCTCCCGTGATCTCCTGAAAGAGGGAGGGGTGTAGTCACCATTCTGAGTGATTGATGGTAGCTCGACTCAGGAGGTCTGCCCTCACATTTGCACCCACAAAATGTGCTCCGCTTGGATGGACAACAGATGAGACAGCCCAAAGCCCTAGCTGTACCGCCTCCTCCATCAGGGGGTGAGATCGGGTTCCGCCTTGGTGGTTTATATGGGCTTTGGCTGCCATGTTGTCTATGAGGACCAGAACATGGTTGTTGCTCACCGACCCCTGTAATTTCAACAGGGCGAGATAGTTTGCCCTGAGCTCGAGCCAATTTATATTGTGACTCAAGTCCTGTTGAGTCCACTGTCCTTGTGCCATCAGATTTTGTAGATGCGCTCCTCAGCCATAAAGGCTGGCATCAGTAGTCAAGGTTAGTTGTGAGCTAGGCTCGAGCAAGGTAGAGCCTGGTAAAGCTCTGGTTCGAAGAAGTGCCACCAAGAGCTTAGTGGGTCAGGGTGCTGGAGCGAATATGCGGCCGCTGCCCTAGTCTCAGGCCAAAGCCCTTCGCACTGGAAATGAGCTGCGGTGGAAGTGAGCGCTGACATGTGGCCTTCGGCAGGATCGGGAATAACCCCTTTATATTATATATAATAACCATCTAATCCTGAGATCGACTGAGTCTAAGACCAGAGGAGGCGTGTCGTTAAGCTAGCAGACTCAGTCCAATGAGAGGATAGACGGAGTTAACCCATTCCTGTTCCTGGATGCTATCTCCACTCACCAAGGAGAATCACTTAACAACCATGTTACTATGGTGTTTCCCTGAAAATAAGACCCACTCCGAAAATAAGCCCTAGCCTGATATTTTGGAGTGGACATAATATAAGCCCTACCCCAAAAATAAGCCTGGGGATGGGCATGGCCAGCATAAGAGGCTGTGTAAAAACATTATTCAAATGAGCACAAATGCACTCCAGCAACCCAGAACACTAAAAAAGGAAAAAGACTGTCTATTCATCTTCCAGCAAAATGGATACACATTCAACTTTATTAAAAAGAAAAAAGCCTGACCCCTCAACTCACTATAGCACTACCAACACAAGCTATGAAAAGATTAATATTGCCACACATCAAAATATCTCAGAAACAGCCAACACATTATAAACATATAGCATCACCATAACCCCTCAAAATTAAAGCCCTCCAAAATAATGTAAGTAAACTAAATGATCAAGTAGCCCAAGAATAAAGAACAGGACTTATCTACAACATACACTATAAGGACTGTAGCAGGCACTGTGTAGTACAGACAGGAAAGGCAAAACATTAGGAGAGCATATCCATGAGCACCAACTAGCAGTCAGAAGACATAATCAAAACTCCTTATTCACAACACACGGATAGACTTAGCTGGGAAACTGTGAGCATAGCTAAATTCCTAAAAGCTAGGGAAGTCCTGGAAGCTTGGCACTCTTGACATATCAGCCATCAATAGACACATTTACACACTATTCCAAAGAGATAATAAAAAGACTGAGTAAACAGAAATATCACACATCCTTTCCTACAGCCAACAGCCAGATAAACAGAGATTCTAATTGCACTGGTGTTGGAAGCACCAAGGCGCTTCCAGGTTGAAAGGATTAGCTGGTGACATCATTGTTGTCCAGGAGATATCCAGTTGGAGGCTCCTTTCATGTCCCCAGCAGGAGCTAGAGCAAAGGACAGGAGATCACCTTGTCCCAAGG
The DNA here is from genome assembly GCA_032467955.1 of Pseudoxenodon macrops. NCBI lineage: Eukaryota > Metazoa > Chordata > Lepidosauria > Squamata > Pseudoxenodontidae > Pseudoxenodon > Pseudoxenodon macrops. The sequence continues at coordinate 25,712 of JANHFT010009670.1, forward strand.
GAGCACTCAGGTCTCGAACATAAACTTGCTGTTGTCAAGCCAGTGTCCTAACCATGCAAGCCACCGTGCTCATATACAGGGATTAATACCAGATGAAAACAATCAAGCAGAAAATAATAAACAATGAATTACCAATATAGTTCCTTGTAGTGTATGCACACGTATCCTTGTGATATATGTTCATATGTGCTCATTTCTAATCACACACATGGACAGTGTGCACAGGATATGTTAATATATATTCATATACACTATTCATGCATAGTACGTTCATATGTGATATATGAATCTAGTCTGCATATGAAACCATGACTTTATTACTTGATAATTAAATTAGCTTGCATATTAAGTAAGATACTCACAAAGTAAGAAATAAACATTCTGCCATAATTCATAATAAATAATTCTGCCCCCCAGAAGCTGCATTTTGGCCTGTAACAGGCCGAGGGAGGCCCACAGAGGCCCAAACAGGAGCGTTGGAGGGCCGGATCCGCCCCTTGGAAGCTCCATTTTGGTCTGCAATGGGCCTGGGGGAGGCCTGCAGAGGCCCAAACAGAACGTCGGGAGGGCTGAATCCATCCCTTGGAAGCTCCATTTCGACCTGCAACCTGCCAGGTGAGCCCTGCGGAGGCCCAAACAGAATTGCAAAGGGGTGCACGGGGCTGAGAGAAGAGACTGCTTGCTAGATTTTCACAACGTAAGTAATCCGGCGCGGCAGATTGGTTGGGGGGAGCAATTATGGGGAGTATGTGGTATTTCAGTGGGTCGGGGTGGCCTTGGGTGGTCTTAGGCAGATGGCCTGCCTAAGGCCTCCCCATGGCCTTTTCCACCCTGAAATACCTCATGTGCACTTAATGAGCCTTGCATTCAATTAGTGAATGCATGGGTGAAAGGAGGAGTGATCCTATTCAAGGTTCAAGATTCACTTCCACGAATCCTCGGGCAGGCTCCATTCCATTCATAACTTATGGACTACCTGTATTTCTCAAAACACTATGTGGAACCATGTTCCAAAACCCCTGATTAAAATGTGCCATTTTAATTTAATGGCATTTAATTGCCATTGTGTAAAACCAAAGGGGAAAACTCAATATGCTTAATTCAGCCGTAAATAGAAGCAAATAACAATGTATACCAATTGGTAGGCTGAGAGGCTGTATTTATAAAAGTGCATCCATTTTCTTAGAAACCAAGTATGTGTTGAATCATTATATGCTATATATGCAGACACTTTCAGCTGAATGAGTAAAACTTCTTATGAGAATCTTAGCAATTATTATATAAAAAGAAATTAGAACAATCATTAACTGCAAGTTCTGAGGCCCTTAAATTGCTTTAAAAAGAAGAGAATAATGCATTAAATATTTATTTTAGTACCTGGAAAGCTATAGCTTGACTGAGACTATCAAGAGCAGGATCTTCACCCTCATCTTCACTTTCTTCTTCTTCTCTGAACAGCACAAAGGAAACAGAAAAACCCACATACATTGAATTGTATAGAGCAGGCACTTAAATTAGTAAATGTGAATAGGAATATGCGTTGCACATATTTTACTCACATTTCTTCTTCTGGTTCAATTACTTTCTTCCTTTTCTTTTTGTCTTTCTTTTTGGGAGGTTCACGCTCTCCTAGCATGTTTTTTGGACATGCATAACTTAAATGTCCTATTTCCTTAAGAAAAAGGAAATACTATTGAACAAGGTAAACTTGGGGAATATTACTTTTTACTTCTTCATAAATTTACCTTGTAAATAGTAGATTTGTATTCATTTATAATTACTCTTAGAACATGTAGCATTGTATGTACTGTATTTTTCTGACTATAAGACGCACCGGTGCATAAGACGCACCAAGATTTCAAAGAGGTAAGTAAAAAAAAAAAAGTTTTCGTCCTCGCTGGCCACAGGAACACTCTGCGAGCCTCCCAAACCCTCTGTGCACCCTGTTTTTTTGCAAAGACGGGCCCGTTTCTCACCCATTTTTGTGGGTGATAACTCACTGCTTCTGAGTGCTGGAAGAAGGCAAAAACGCCTCAATTTTTGTGAAAAACGGGCAAAAAACGAGGGAGTTTTTGCCTTCCCCCAGCCCACAGAAACAGTCTGCAAACCTCCCAAACCCTCTGTGTACCTCATTTTTGCAAAAAACTGGCCCATTTTTCGTAAAAATCGGAAGCAGGGGCGGGGCTTCAGGAGGCCAAAATTGCTGTATTCGGTGTATAAGACGCACCAACATTTCCGGCCTCTGTTGGGGGGAAAAAGGTGCTGATAACTGATAACCCAAGCATGTATAATTTCAGTGGATGGAATTAGCATAAGAACATGACAAAAACAAGTATCTCGTTGGGACATCAACATTTACTCACTCCACATTCATAGCATTTTGACTTGTCATAGTAATTTTTCCTTCGGATGAATTCTGCAGCTCTTCCATTATCAATAGCGATACTTGCTTTTATTACTCTTCCAAATAGCTAAAAAAATAATAATACAATTTTAGCTTTCAGAATATCTAAAAAGTTACCTAATAATATACACTTGTCACTTACTTGTTTATTATTAAGTGCCCGAGAACAGTTCTGTGCTGACTCTTTATCCAAGAACAAAATAAATGCAACCCCTTTACTTCTTCGTGTGTCTTTGTCTTTCATAATTGTAACTCTAGAAAAAAAATACTGATATGTTCACATACTATTACAATACAGAGAGGCAAGCCTTACAGGTTGCTTATATTAGTCTCATTCAAATTCCAGCAAAAGGGCAACTATCAAAGTAAACACAGCATGAGAACATCCATAAAAAACTACTAATGAAACTCAAATCATTTCCAGTAAAGGACAATAGAAAAAAGGTTACTACATTAAACTCAAAGAATAGCCTTTATTGAGAATCATGGTATATGAAAAGTGTTTCTAAAAACAGAGACCTGACAATAAATCAATTAGGTCCATTCATGAACTATTTGTGGAGCTCCACATTACAAATGTTTGCATAAGACTAAGATCAACAAGTATATTGTCAGAGCAGTATGTGCCATAATCCTTTCTCATAAAAACATGTTTTCAGTTTTTCCTCTAAAATAAAAATCCGTAATGGTACTGCTTATTAAAATTCTAAATCTGTTTGACAGATTCTTATTCCAGTTGTTTCAACGTAGCATTGGTGGAATGTAATAGGACTGAGATGGGGCGTTGGTCTTACCTGATATGCTCCTTCTTGTAGGGGTGGAGACAGCAGCCAGGCATGGGTTAACTCTGTCTGTCCTCTTATTGGACTGAGTCTGCAACTTGATTTTTCCCACCTCCTCCGCTTGCTTCCCACTTTTTTGACGAAGGAAATGATGCAGACAGACATGTTGTGCTGTATAAAAAATGTGCTTACTCCTCCTTTCGCCCACCCCAAACCCTGGCTGAGGAACAGACCCTAACATGGGTGAGGCTGGCTGCTGTCTCCACCTCCACAAGAAGGAGCGTATCAGGTAAGATCAATGCCCCCTCTACATAGTAGTTGAGACAGAAGCCAGACATGGGACATACCCAAGGTGGCTGTCCTATTGGGAGGGAGCTGTCTGATCCAAAGGCCTCTGTTCCGAATGGACTCTCTGAAGAACTCTCCTGCCAAATGCAGCCTCAACTGAGGTGTAGGTGTCCAGTTTATAGTGGCGTATAAAGGGAGAGGGAGTGGACCAGGTAGCTGCTCTGCACACCTCCTCTGAGGAAGCCTGCCTTGACCAAGCTGCCGAAGTGGCAGCACTTCTGGTGGAATGGGAGGTTATATTGTGAGGCACTGATAATGCCTGGTCCAGCTATGTCTGGGTCATGACAGCCCTAATCCATCACCGCAAGGTAGCAGGGGAAACCCTGCTACCCAGTTTACTAGGGTGGAAAAAGATGAAGAGCGATTCTGTCTTCCTGATACGGTAGAAGCAATCCTCTTTACGTATATGCAGAGAGCCCTCCTAACATCTAGTGTATGCCAAACTCGTTCCAAACGATGAACTGGGGAAGGGCAGAAATCGAGAAGAACTACTGTATTTTTCGGCGTATAAGACACACCAGTGTATAAGATGCACCAAGATTTCAAAGAGGTAAATAAGAAAAAAAAGTTTTTGTCTTCCCTGGCCCCAGGAACACTCTGCAAGTCTCCAAAACCCTCTGTGCACCCTGTTTTTTTTTGCAAAAACAGGCCCATTTTTGCGAAAAACGGGGTGCACAGAGGGTTTGGGAGGCCTGCAGACTGCTTCTGAGTGCTGGGAAAAGGCAAAAATGCCTGTGTTTTTATGAAAAACTGATGAAAATGGGCTGTTTTTCACAAAAACAGGGCCGTTTTTGCCTTCTCCCAATGGGAAACACTCTACAAGCTGGGAAACACTCTACAAGCTTCCCAAACCCTCTGCGCACCTCATTTTTTGCAAAAATGGGTGAAAAACGGCCCGTTTTTTGCAAAACCGGGGGCGTTTCTGCCTTCTCCCAGGTCACAGAAACACTCTGCAAGCCTCCCAAACCGTCTGCACACCCCATTTTGTGCAAAAATGGGTGAAAAACACCCTGTTTTTTTGCAAAAATGGGGGAGTTTTTACCTTTCCCCAGCCCACAGAAACAGTCTGCAAGCCTTCCAAACCTTCTGCGCACCCCGTTTTTGCGAAAAACAGGCCCAGTTTTTGTAAAAATGGGATACAGGGGTGGGGCTTCAGGAGGCCAAAATTGCTGTATCCGGTGTATAAGATGCACCAACATTTCCACCCTCTGTTGGGGGAGGAAAGGTGCGTCTTATACTCCAAAAATATGGTAACTGTGGGAAAAGTTAAGGTGGGTCTGCCTGCTTTTTTATTTATTAAATTTATATGCTGTCCATCTCACCTCATCTTAATCTCTCTTGTGGGGAACTGGATACAGTATGCTGAAATGGCCCGGGTGTGGTGTTGTCTGTGTCTCTATATTTAAATAAAAAAAATATACAATGGTCAATATGACTGATGATGGCAGATGTTGTGGTCCTAACAAATTTAACTAGGAAAGCACTTCATTTTTACAAGAGGATCAGGGTGTTATTCTTTTTAAGTAAAACTAAAAGCAGAAGCACTTAGTATACAATATTTGGCAGTTAGAGCTTCCATTAAAATAAATACCAAGCATCTTTGGTTATAATTACTAACTTGGTTTTATAAGAATGAAAAAAATTATAACTGCATTTTAAATGCAAATGAAACCTATAGTTACATACCCAACATGGCCATTCTGCCTGAAATAAATTATTAGGTGATTGGGGCAGCAGCTTCATTATAAAGGTTAAGTTGCCTCACATACTTCAGCTTCAGGATAACTAAAAAAAAATTAAAGAAAGGGGAGAAATAATGGAAATCTTCCAGTTTCTTAATTGGCTATAAATAATATGAAATGCATTTAACAAAAACATTTTTGGAATATATATGCTGACACAAGAAGGCAGCATTTCCACAATCAACATCCATTCTTGGAGAAGGCAACATGTGAATATTCAGCTTCAATCAATATATTCAATCAGTATATACGAATTTCGTTGTATGAGTATACTGTGTATATATGTACAATGACAATAAATAAATAAATAAATACAAATTTCCAGTCGATTATTAATATAGGTAATCCTCAATTTACAATCATAATTGAGCCCAAATTTTCTATTGTCAAGTAAGACAATTGTTAAGTGAGCTGTTCTCCATTTTATGACTTTTATTGGCATAGTTAGTAAGAGAGTTGTTAAGTGAATCTGGTTTCCCCATTAACCTAGTTGTCAGAAGGTCGCAAAAGATGATCACATGACTCTGGGACACTGCAACCATTATAAATATGAACCCATTGCCAAGCATCTAAATTTTGATCACATGGCCATGATCATGATGTTGTTGCAATGGTTGTTTGCAATGGTTGTTAAATCAAGGATTACCTTGACTTAATTCATGTTTGCCTTGATTGTGGAAGTCATTTTAGCCAGCTAAATATTAACTGATATTTAGAGAATGGGAATGAATTCACTGTTAGTATATACAATACTCAATTTTAATTCACTGATGTGTTCAGTTTGCATATATTTGTTGAATATAGGATGCAGGAAATAGGTTATATATGCAGCTACAGGTATAAATTTGTCGATATTTTTAAAAATAATTATCACTAAACTAAGATCATTCGAAATTTGCAGTTGTGAAGTGAAAACTTCCTGCACTTTTACTAAGATGTGAAAAATAATAATCCTGTAACAGAAAAGTGTATATTTTTTCCATTCCATTCTTGCTGAAATGGAATCCAATAAAACCTGATTCTTAGGAGATAAAACAGAGATAGCTGCATCTGTTTCTTCCACTTGTATAAATATCGATGTTTGTTATTATAAATAACACTGCAAGGAGAAAATTGTGAGGCAAAAGAAGTCAACACATTATTTTGCTCAATTGATATTGGGACTTAGACATTTCTATTTTTAATGAAAAGAGTAAAATTCATCTAGTATAACCAGATTTTCCATTTTTTTGGGAATTCACTCCAATCCTTTCCAGTTAAAAACAAACATCATTATAAAGTTAAACCATTCATGTCTTTTCCTCTTATACAATTGTTTGGTAAGAAGTAAGTGTTGTTCCACAATTCTGCAAAAAGATATTCAGCCCTTTTTAAATTTTCTTATGTGCATCTTTACCTCTGAACTTAATGTTTTATGTAGGAACTTGTGGTACACAAAGGGAATTCAAGTGAAGAAAAAGCAAAGCTTGGTGCTCATTTAAAATGTGATGTGCCACTGTGAAAACATAATTGCTCTCCCAGTTCAGTAAATTTAATTAAAGGAATAACTAAGTCCAGCTCTGTGAGTACTTCATTAAACAATCAGAGGTGATGGAGGCCAGCCTTGATCTATATATATCTCACAAGCTTTGGCTTGTAGAGAATAGTGAAGAGACATGCTCCACTTAAAGGAAATTTATGAAAATCTCTGTAAAATTATTGATAATGCCTATCTGTCTGGAGCAATTTCTCATTCTGTCAGATTCCTAATTCTGCCACATCTGGCACAATCCGTTGATTATCTAGCGCCCTGGAGAAAAGCAATACATAGAAAGTACTACAAAATTTGGTATTGAGAATAGCATGGCCAGCCAAGAGAAAAAACAGCCCTAGTACCCTTCGAAAGTCTATAATGCTGGGAAAGTGGAAGACAAGAAAAGCAATAAAAGGGAAGGGAAGACAGAAACCAGTTGGATGGGCTAGAAAATGAAAGACCAGTTTGGCGACAGATTGTCATGCAGAATATTTTTTTTAATTAAATTTTTTATTAAACAATTAAAAGACAAGACAGAAAAATAAAAATGAGAAATTTTACAATTTCTTCCTTATAAACAATTATTTACATCGGTATATACACTTTTCATTAGTCCCACTCGTTTTACTTTTTTAAAAGTGATAAATATTTCTAATATATACTTATATTTCTAACAATTATTTCTATACTTATATTTATTCCATTGGTCCACATTCTATTGGAGACCTAACTTGTAGGATTTTGAGCATAACTTTGCTAGCATGTGAAATGAGTGCAATGGTGCGGTAGTTTGAACATTCTTTGGCATTGCCCTTCTTTGGAATTGGAATGTAAACTGACCTTTTCCAATCCTGTGGCCACTGTTGTGTGTTCCAAATTTGCTGGCAAATTGAGGGGAACACTTTTACTTCATCATCTTTTAAGATTTTGAATAGCTCAGCTGGAATACTGTCACCTTCACTAGCTTTTTTGTTGCTCAGACTTCCTAAGGCTCATTCTTGTATAGTTCTTCTGTGTAATTTTGCCACCTCTTCTTAATCTCTTCTGCCTCTGTTAAATCCCTGCCATTTTGGTCCTTTATCATGCCCATCTTTGCATGAAACATTCCCTTCAATGTTCCAATGTTCTTGAAGAGATCTCTGTCCTCCCTATTCTATTGTTTTCTTCTATTTCTTTGCACTGTTCATTTAAGAAGGAATTCTTATCTCTTCTAGCTATTCTATGGAATTGTCCATTCAAATGGGTGCATCTTTCTCTTTCTCTCTTGCATTTCACTTCTTTCCTCAGCTACTTGTAAAGCTTCCTGAAACAGCCATTTTGCTTTCTTTCATTTCTTTTTCTTTGGGATGGTTTTAGTTGCTACTTCTTGTACAATGTTGCAAACCTCCATCCATATTTCTTCAGGCACTCTATCAGATCTAATTCCTTAAATTATTTGTCACCTTTACTGTATATTCATCAGGGATATGATTTAATTCATACCTGAGTGGCCTAGTACTTTTCCCTACTTTCTTCAATTTAAGCCTAAATTTTGCAATGAGAATCTCATGATCTGAGCCACAGTCAGCTCCTGGTCTTGTTTTTACTGATTGTATAAAGCAGTGATGGCTAACCTTTTTTTGCTTGGTTGCCAAAATGGCGTGCCCACGTGTGATAACATGCATGCGTCTGCCCACACCCATAATGTAATGCCCTCACCGCCATGCATGTGTCCACTGCCGCCCTGCTGCCCCCCCCCCCGTGCATATACACAGGCCTCACTGAAGCCTCCGAACTTCTGGTTGTCCTATTGGGCCATTTCTCTCTCTCCCCAGGCTTCAGGAAAGTTTCCTGAAGCCTGGGGAGGGCAAAAATAGCTTCCCCCTGCCCTCCAGAAGGCCGAAAATCAGCTGGTCAGAATGTGCATGCATGCTGGAGCTGACATAGGGCAATGCCTCACATGCTCTCAGATATGGCTCTGCATGCCACCTGTGGCACGTGTGCCATATGTTCGCCATAACTGGTATAGAGTTTCTTCATTTTTGGCTGCAGAGCACATAGTCAATCTGATTTCTGTGTTGACAGTCTGATGATTTCCATGTGTAGAGTCATCTCTTGGGTTGTTGGAAAAGAGTGTTTGCTATGACCATCATATTTTCTTGACAAAATACTACCAGCCTGTGCCCTGCTTCATTTTGTACTCCAAGACCAAACTTGCCTGTTATTCTGGTTATCTTTTGGCTTCCTACTTTAGCATTCCAATCCCCCATAACATCATTTTTAGTGTTAATTCTATAAGGTGCTGTAGGGCTTCATAGAACTGGTCAATGTCATCTTCTTCAGCACCAGTCGTTGGGGCAGAGACTTGGACTAATGTGATATTGAATGGTTTGCCTTGGATTCGAAATGAGATCATTCTGTCATTTTGGGGATTGTATCCCAGAATTGCTTTTCTTACTCTTTTATGAAGGCTACATCATTTCTTTTGAGGAATTCTTGTCTGCAGTAATATACCTGATCGTCATCTGAATTAAATTCACCCATTACTGTCCATTTTAGGTCTCTGATTCCTAAGATGTCGATGTTTAGTCTTGTCATCTCTTGTTTGACTTTTTACTGAATATCTGATTTTATTTATTTACTTAGATGCACCCCCCCCCATCTTACCAAAGCAACTTGGGATAGTAAACAGAGTTTACAAGAACCACAATATAAATAAACATTGAACTATATTATGCAATGATATAGTTCAAAAGATATAATTCAAGAATGAAATGGCAGCCAAGAGCAAAAACAATTATTATATATAATACCATTTTACTTGGTTCAATGGGTCTATCGTAGACATATCTGAAATTAACCTGAAGGAAGATTACTGATCCTTGAATAAGGAAAAGGGAATATATGAATTGAGCAGTAAAGAAGTAGCAGGAAATAAATACATTAGCATCTCTGCATTCTGTATTTACTAGCAACTGGTGTCTGGTGGTATATTCCCTCTGGACCTAGAAGAAATATATAACTAATAATAATAGTTACACTTCTCTTCCATGCATTGGTCAAATCCTTATTTTAAAGCCACGAAAGGAGCTAAATAGCTCTATAGTTTGTAGAAGTAAATACTAACAATTTGCTGCAAGCTGTGTGTGTCTCTCTGTGTGTGTGTGTGTTAATGACGAATCCGGCCCGCAGACTGCCAGTTTGACACCCCTGACCTAGAGAGATGGAGGTTTTTTTGTTTTTTTTATTTTGTGAGCTTAGATGGAGCTTTATGATTTTATTTATTAAATATACATCTAATTATTAACATATTTTTAAATAGAGGTTCAGAATTAAATACAGACCTAAAACCAGAATAAAAACCCAAGAGAATGGCACATTAAGAACTGTATTAAAAATGAATAGAAGAGGTTTTACCTCTACCTGAAACTGAGTTGTGAAGCCTTCGCTTTATGAATCCTACAATGGTTCTCTAGTCAATTATCTTCATAAATCTTCTTTCCAAGGTCACAACTCTGTCAGTAGATAAATTATCATCCTAACTCAAACAAATATTTCTTTGTTCATCAGAATTAGGATGTTTGCAATTGATTTTCCCCTTAAGCATATTATTCCAGCATGCTATTTTATGATGATATAAAGGCATTTGATTTAATGAGGCAGTATCACAATTTTTGTAACATAATTAATTACTGATATTATTGAATGATTAAGCATATCTGTGAAATTATATTATTACTGGATTATCTTGGACAGAGAGTATTGATTTTAAGTCTTGCAGGCTCACATCTAGAAGTTTCAATAAAACAAGTAATAGAAAAATGTTTGCTTGTTCTACATTGTTGACTGATAAGAAATTCATAGTGTGTTGTGATAGAACTTCTGAAATTGAAATAGTATTTAAATGAGGAAATGTAATTGTTTACACACATGCTTGAAATTTATAGAATTATTATTATACTTCATTATATTAATGTTGTTAAATAATATTACAAAAGGGAAAATATATAAATAGAAGATATTCTCTTGATGGTACCTTACAAAGCAACATCTCATTGCTTTTTTTAAAAGCTGAAGTGTCACGTTCTGAAGAAGTTCTGACCTTTTGTGATTTCATATGGTTTCTGTATTTCTAAACTGCATTGCAGGAATTAAGCAAGAAATTGCTCATTACCCCAGGTCTAATTTCAGAGAATGCTGGGCAGCCACCTGTAGACATTTTACCATCAGTTGCTCATGTACAAGGGAATTAAAGGAGACATCTAAATAAAAATCAGTGGCTTTTCTTTGTCATTAAAAATTCAACTGTCACCGAGTATATATGCATGTTTCATATTGTCACCCCACCCAGTTATGGATATTTCCTATTAAACTGTCTCACATCCCTTACGTTCAGGAGTGGGTTCTACTTACCTTCCCTAACAGTTCGGAGTCGTGCCAAAAGTGTGCATGTGCACCAGAGGTGGGTTCCTACTAGTTCGGACCGGTTCTACAGAGTAGGTAGTAGGCCGCTGCTGACGTCACAGAGCCGGTTCTATTGCTCCGTGGGCGACGACATCTTTTTGGGGGAATTGTTTGGTTTTTTTTGCAAAAAAAAATATTTTTTCCTGATTTTTTCTTCTTCTGCGCATGTACAGAAACCGAGTTTCCTGCATTGCGCATGCGTCGCCATCTTATTTTTGGCCTTAAAAAATTTGCGGCTTCTTTTAACTGGGCATGCGCACGCGCACGGGGTGCGCATGAGGTGCATATGCCTGGGGTGTGCATGAAGCACATCTATGCGGCGTGGGAGGCATTGAACTGCCAGCAAGGTAAGTTTAGAACCCACTCCTGATGTGCACGTCCAGGTGAAAACCTTCTATCCATGCGCAGAAGGTTGTTTTTCAGCCGATTTGACGCCAAAACACCAATTTTTCCACCGGGAGCCTGGTTTGGGGGTGTGGCCAGCCACCCATCGCTGTCGGTTCAGCGAGCAGACGAGGGGAAATCCCCACTACTGGTTTTATAGAACCGGACTGTACCGGTAGGAACACACCTCTGCTTACGTTGATTGTCTAGATCTGCATGCAAGCTGACATCTTGAGTTTCAGCATGAGAGGCTTTAGTTGGAAAATATATATGCAAGTATCTATGCAGAGCAATAAAAGGGTAGAAATAGGATTGTTCAAAATTAAGAAAAAGTAGGTTCTTCCCCCCCACACACACACACACATCCATAGGCTTTGTTTCCATTAGAATGAATCTCTATGCCTAGACCAGGTTTTTGCATGTAAACAAATCAATGAGGTCCATTTCATTATAAAGAAATCTACCAGAGGAATACATTTGTATCATTATGTATCTGGCTGTACTGGCCGTTTTGTAAATCTTATCCTTTGACAATGGATATAAAATTATTTAGAAACAATTGTGACAAGAAATAGTTTCATTGCCTGGATTCCAATGTTAGTATTTGTTTAGTATTTTGTGCAAGTTCTACTTTCCAAATTGCTTTCCAATGTTCCATGTAGACCACATAGCAATAATGCAAACCTAGAAGTTACAAGGTCAAAGATTATCACAACTACAATAATGAAAAATGAAACATGATGGCAGAATAGAACCATAAGCATGCAAATTTAAAACAGAAGCACAAAGTAACCTGGACCAAGTATATCTTTTGGACTGACATTTCCATAAGGCATCCCGGAATGGGCAACATTAAATGTGCTTATAGCTACAGTTAAAAATCAGGTGAGTATCAGGTTGTCTAATGCCTAAATATACATGGATACAAATATACATACAACTGCATTTTATATTAACACCAATATAGGTTGCATACATGCATTTTTATTGAGCTTGCATTTTAGATTGGAACTTTTTGAATAACTTGATCACAATATATTAATATTTTCAAATCAAGTCAATCTTTTAAGGGCATGGAATACAAAAACAACATTTTCCCCACAATTTTGCCCCAATTATGCTTTTCTAATTAGGAATGCAAGCAACATTCGTTTGACAGATGTCATCACATTCAGATTACAGTACAAACACTTTGGATACCTGCCACTCCAGTGTCAGACCTATAGTGTTCCCTCAAACCCAGCTGCTAATGAAGAGAGGAAACAAGGAAAAAATAAGGATTGGAGTTTCTAACCACTTGGCATCTTTCAGCATTTTGTTAGATTGCTCTAGTTTTGCTCTTTTCCCTTGTTACAACAACTGTGAATTCACATTGTTTTCTAAATTGTAAGCTAATTAACACTCCATTGTGGTCCTAGGCAAGCCTATCTCATTGATTATTAAATGGCTTAATGTCAAGAGAAGTTTAAAGTCACATGCAGACCCTTTTCTCTTTTTGCAGATATAGGAGGTCAAGTAAAAAAACAACAACACCCAAAACCCTAAAGCATAAATCAGGTTATTTTGATTGGAATGGAAAGTGAAATAAAATGCAGAATGAAAACAGGCTTTCGCTCCAATTTATGTATAGAAATATGTATGTATAGAAATAGTGTGATTAGATTACAGCTGTAATGTTACATTTATTGAAAGCTTCATGCATTGTCATTATGCAGATAAGTGGTGAGAAAGATGTGGCTCTTTAAACCTGACTGGTTCTATAACGTTCTATAAAGTTACAGATGTGAGATTATTACCTTTGTTCTTTTGTTTGTTGTTATTTCTTCAGTAAGAAATTGAAAGGGTTCCAAACAATTTAATAGATTATTTATTATATTTATATTATTTTAAAAGTAATCGTTTTTTGTTATCATTCTAGATATTCTGGATCTACCAGAACATAGGTAGTTAACTAATTTATTATTTATCTTTTGCATAAACACAGATTTCTGTCACTTTGTGACTGTTGTTGTCATTAGGTCTTTGTGTTACCATTACAAAAAAAAGGAGTTTTATCTTTTTTTTAAAACAGCCTAATATGGCTTTGTACAAGTTAATTATGTCCCTCCAGAGAAAGGTCTATTATTTTTAAAAGTATAGACCAAAAGGCATATTAGTGCAAATTAAATTATTATTTTAAGAAACACATTGATGCTGACTTGCAATTGAACTCTAAGTATATATCAATAGCATAGGTAAAAATAGAAAGCTGATCTAATGTCTGGCAAAACCAAGTCTACATATGAAGGTCCAATTAAACTGATTTATTGCTAAAAAAAACTTGTGCACAGGAATCTTCTCAACTAACCATAAGCAACTGGTTGGAATTAGATAAGGGCCAACAGAATTCAAGGGGGGTGTTTTCGACTTAGTCTTGCAGATGTTACATAGGGATTCTAGGCTGATCCCTCTTTTAATTCCACCCCCCAGTTCTGCCATTCCTTCTCCTGCCCCTAACTGATACAAAGCTAAGCATAACACCGTCATAGTTCTTAAACTTCCTGTGAAAAAAATATTGTTTATGAAAGTGTTATGATCTATAAACAAAAACAGAGGTGTTATTATTATTTTTGTCTGTGATTAAAAAAAGGATAAAACTAACTAGGAAAAGCTGACTACTGTTATTTCATGACAAAGTGACAGAGCTATCTTTGAAAAAGTCAATGGTCAAAGTATGGAATATCTGTATTTCCATAAACTATCTAAATCAAGACTTATATTATTATTATTATTTACTTTATTCATTAAACATGAAACTCAGTCAACTGAAAATTCAAAAATGCATCACAAATACATTGACTGGTGTTTATGGTTGATACGGGTTGCTGCCAGTGTCCTAGGTATCAACCAAGTACCTTCTTAAAATATATGATGTTCCAAGTAGC
>JANHFT010009670.1:42102-64473 GCA_032467955.1 Pseudoxenodon macrops
TATTATTATTATTATTATTATTATTATTATTATTATTATTATTATTATTATTATTATTATTATTATTATTATTGCCTTGAAGTCAGCAAGACTCCTGGTGGCTATTTGGACAAGTCCCTGCAGTTTTTTTGCAAGTTTTTTCTCAGAAGTGTCTAGGGCAGAGAGAGTGTGACTGACCCAAGTTCACCAAGCTGTCTTTGTGCCTAATTCTTTTCCAATGACTCAGTCAGTAAGTGACATGGTTGCTAAATGAACATATGACTGAGCAAGAAAGAGACTCGCTGGGAAGATTATTAGTTGCTACTGTCTCATTCAGATAAAGTTCTCTCATAGAGCTATACCAATGTTACTCTTACTCTAATATGCATTGTTCTCAATATGGAAATTTGCTTGTAAATGTCTGCATGTGTCAGAAAATGATTTTTAAAGTTATTATTATCATGTTTACGAATGGTCACTAAACAAGATAGTTGTTAGGAATGGGTATATCTTTTTTTCAGAATCTGTTTTCTACTTGGTACATATAATCTATATTTCTATGCAAGGTAACCAGCTTTAAGATTTCTCACTCTTACACTCTGAAACTGAATACATGCCTGAACAAAAATGGATAAATTCTACCTTATTTTTTATTAATAAAGTGACTGTATTATAGTTTTCCCACCCTGATATTTTCCAGATCTGTTGGGAAGTTTGCAATAGTTCTTGACAAACATTATCCAGAAACTATAGTCAGAGAATTCATGACTGGCAGAGACATGGTAATAAGTTCAGCCAATGAATAGGCATAGCAATTAAGTCAGACAATGAGAACTGTTTAGAAACTGAAACTGGAAGTAGCCTGGGTGTGGCTTTGAAGCTCTGAGTCTGTGCAAAAAGGAACGAAACTAGTGTGGTCTCTGAACTGAAAACTGTTCTCTCTTCTACTGTTGGTATTGTATATTTACTTCATTATGTTATAATGTATACAAAGAAAATTTAATGAATCCTGCTGAATCAGTTACCTGTGTGCGCTTTCTCGATTTGATTGCTGTAACAAACATTGACAAACACTTAAGTATAAATATCTGTTTGGCATAAAAATCATTGGCTAGTGTTCTGCTAATTTTATGTCACCTGTGAAGGTTTATCCACCAGTTTCCATACCTCTAAAGAACTATCTCTTCCAGCCATTGGAACTGCCATCACCCAGCCACCTTACATAGGTCTATTAATTACGAGGTGGATTTATGCATTGCTCTAATCCAGTGTTTTTCAAAGTTTAAGCTGTGTGGACCAACTTCCAGAATTCTCCAGCCAGAATGCTGAAGTCCAGACATTTTAAAGTTGCTCAGTTTGAAATACACTACACTAAACCTTTGAGATAGGATGAGATTCACTTCTCCTGCTAAATTTATGATTTAATGACTTACTTTGTACTGAGTAAACTTCAAATACCTGACTATACTGTGCTGTGATGTGCTGGGCTGCGCCGTACTATGCTACACTACACCACACATGTCACACACCATCAACTATGACTGGGTTCATATCATATTAAGCTGTTGTATACAAAATATTCAGCTTTGGGGTCCCTAAACTGGGATGATTTCACCTTTTGGGAATTTTGGCAAAATGAACCAATTTGGACCAAGCTTTTTCAGGGTTTTAAAACCTCCCAATACAAAAATATTCTGCAAAGAAAGAGACCCATGACCCCTTGTCTGGTAGTTCCCCTCTTCTAGGTGGATGCCTGTTGTTTAAAGAAAACACATACAAGTCTGTAGTAAGGAAACAAAATTATTTACTAATGGATTTCTATAGTCATCAAACTTACAAAATCGGAGAGTAGAAATAAATAATATTTTAAATATACTACTAATGTAAAGTATAATACTAATAAAGAAGCAAAAGCAAACATTGGCCTCTCGATTTCTGGAATGTTGCACTCAGTGTGTTGTAGAAAAACATGACTATTGAGCTACCCAAAGTTGTACATCCCTACCTGTGTGTATTGTTTCAATGAGACCAATCGGTTTTGCTTGGTTTTGACCTATTACATTGTGTTTGGTCTGTTAATCATCATTTCAATATTTTCTGTAAACACAAACAATTGAAGTTTATTCACTGAGATATGACTATACTAATTGATTTAACAAGGCTATACCAGTCACAATTTATCAATTTACCATAATTTATTTTCAGTTTATTCAGTTTATAGAAAATTTAGAAAAACCAATTTTAATGCTTTGACTTTAAAGCAAGGGCAGAATAACAAGCATACAAATAAAATGTTTATTGTAAGTTCTTTAGGGACCTTTTAAAAGATTAGAATATAATGAATCAATATGCATCAAAATAATAATAATAAATGTTATGTCCGTGCTCCTATATGTCATGACATTCCCATCCAATAATGCCTGGGTTATATATTTAAAGAGATCATATTCCCTGAGCAGTCAGAAATGAAAGAAGCTACTAACACAATTGGTCACTAGTCAAGGAAACTGTAACAAGAACATTTATGAAAAATGCATAAGGTGAAGTAGATACTTGAAGATTCACCATCATCCATCTAGATCACTTCTAAGCCACAATGCTTAGTAATAAGGTAGCTTGAATGGATTGCTTTCAACTTCCAGAGGTGATTTGGTTTCTTCTATTTAAGCCATCTGAAGAGTTGGTGTGATGGAGTAAATCAGTCAGCAAATAACCTTTTCTGTATACATGTTCATCTGAATAAATATTCAGAGGCACAAATTGCTCAATCTTGATACACATGGCATTGTATTTATTTTACCAGTAATGCCTGTTTCAAACTCACCCAGAGGTGAGAATGGACAGCAACAAAATAAGAAAAGAGGAAGGGAGTATAAATAATTGAAAGTAAACCAACACTTGCTTAACCCAGCACTGGTCTGCCAGAAGCTTCTCATGTCTATCCTGTAGTGCTTTGGATTATCCAAAGTTCTATAAAAAGGGAGATCCACAAGTAAGATGTCTTGAATAGATCAATTCCCTACGTTAGAAAAATAAACTCCTTTAAAAAGTGAGCAAGCCCAAAAAAAGATGCATGTAGAAAAATGCAGAGGTCCTTTATTTTGACATGGTCATTGTTGTGTAGTTGGACATGCTAATGTCATAAATAAAATATGGAGTTCACTAGTGTCTTCTGAAGTATTTATAAGAATGTATTTAGTAGTCTTGACTTTGTTTAATTGAATGTGATGGAATTAAATTAAGAAAGGCTCTGAAAATGTAAATCTACTTTGTAGTTAAAGACTCTAGAAAAAGTGCAGAGAAGAGCAACCAGGATGATTAGGGGACTGGAGACTAAAACATATGAAGAACGATTACAGGAACTGGGCATGGCTAGTCTAGTGAAGAGAAGGAGCAGGGGAGACATGATAGCACTATTCCAATATTTGAGGGGCTGCCACAGAGAGGAAGGGGTCAAGCTATTTTCCAAGGCACCTGAAGGCCAGACAAGGAATAATGGATAGAAACTGATCAAGGAGAGATCAACCTGGAAATAAGGAGCAATTTCTGACAGTGAAAACAATCATCCAATGGAACAGTTTGCCTTTGGAAGTTGTGGGAGCTTCATCTTTGGAGTCTTTCAAGAAGAGATTGGACTGCCATTTGTCTGAAATGATGTAGGGTCTCTACAAAATCCCTTCCGTTAATCTGTAAATCTGTAAACACTTGTTTTATTCCCAGAATTTTAAACATCTATTTCGATGTTTATCCATTTGCATGAAAACAAAGTTCAAATTTACCAGAAGGTTTCCTAGGAATTCTTATATTAAAATGAATGAGAGTCAAAATGTAACTTAAAACTGCTGCTCTTATGCATTTATAACCTATTGCTATGATCCAATGGCAGCAAATCTAATATACGGAAAATTTTAAAGTTAACAGACAAGACAGAAGACTCATGCATTAAGTAAATACAATTAGGAATGTTTTCAAAATGTGGTTTGTTCATAAATGTGTTATACTCAATACAATGTATTTTTATGCTGCCCTTCCCCCTTTCCTATAATTCAATTTATGCTAATAGTTATTGCGAAGAACTCTGTTTGAATTTCTGGTCAATATTTTAAATCCCCAGACAGTGTAGGACTACTAGGTAGATAATATGTAAGATTTAGCAAACTAAAAGTAGGCAATTTTGAAGAATTCTAAACTATTTGCAATAGTGGTGAATACCTGATGTAATCTCCTTATATAACAAGACCCGTCAAAAGACTCACGGATGATTCACAGCTTCAGAAGACCCTCATCTGAAGTACTCATAAACAGAAGAACACTAACATTGACATCCCCTAAACTTTGCTAAAGATGTTACCTAGCCTAGTAACAAAATGTTTGGAAAGCAACCCACAAGCTTGGAGAACGGATCTTCACCGCCCACTCTAATTCTAAAATATGCCAGTCAGCAACCTCTAACCCAGATCATGCTATCCCAGGGGAACTATTCAGCAATTTCTGGAAGGAAATGTTCCAAACTGAAAGCTCTTTCTAATCCTACTACAGTGCCAATATTTGCTGGAAGAACAAACATTTTGTGTTGTCAGATATCATAGAAGGAAATGAGATCTAAGCTCTTGACTCCCAACTGGCCATAAAAGACAACACCACTGCACTGCTGGGCCAACTCACGAATCTCTTTAAAGTGACATCCTTATTAACTGATCTGAATACGGATTTCTGTAACTGCTCTAGGACAAGTTGTTTGATGATAGAAGTGCTGCCTGATTTTTAAATGCCTTTCTTTTTGTGCTTAGTGTTCTTTGCATACTTTCATAAAACTATGTCTCTTTTCCAAGTCTGATTATACTGGAAATAACAAAGAATATTGTATGCTTTGACAGATATGTGTTCTTTGTGGCTTTTGATATTGGAAACTGATTATATTGAAGTATCTATTCACAGTATTTAATAGTTTCATCCAAAAAGCTTAGATATAAAATTAAATTTTGTAGTTACAAAGATAAAAGGCCAATAAAAACTTAAAAATATAAAAGACTGAAAAAAGAATAGAAAGTGCAGAAAAGAAAATATAGAGAAAAGTATAAAAGTAAAAACAAGTATGTAGTAAAGAAAAAGAAAAGAAATATATAAATAGACCATTTTGCCCTTCATTCCAACAAGTATAAACAATTTCACTAACATCACCTTCTCTAAGAATGCAGCAAAAGATACCTTCTTCCCATATCTCATTTCTTATTTATAAATAAATTCTTAAAGCCTCATCATTCAGTCCAAGTCAGCAAAATTCCATTGGGGTTAACAGAAAATAACATAAATATTTTAATCTCTATGAAATAAGACAGCTTTATATTACTTCTCTTTACTTTAACATAGTAATTCATTGTTTTATCTTTAAAAAAATCTAAATGTTTAATTTTTAATTCCAATGTTGAACTTTAATCCCTTTAAATAATGCTCCAGAATTCAATTTTTCATTTTCTCTTTTTCTCTTCTCAGAAAATCCTTTAAAACTTTAATAAGCCTCTTTGGAAAATCCAAAGTAAGGAAATTATTCAAGCTATTCTTTTGATTTATAATTTTAATTGTTAGGGAATTATTATGACATCAGCCAATTTTACATCTTTTTTCATATCATTCTTTTAACTTATCATTTTTAAATTCACATTCAAGTCAGCCTGAATTTCAGTCTTGTCCAGTAAAACCTGTTCCTCTTCTATTACCTCTTTTAAAACCTATTTATCTAATTAACTTGTGAGTCCATTGATTCCAAGTGCCCTTGAATTCATCCAAATTTAAAGTATTTTGTTTCATTCTATGTTAATATATTGAAATTAAGTGTTCTTCTTTAAATATAATCTAAGTTCTTTCTTTTTTCCTCTAGTGTTTAAACTATCTTATTGTTTTTCTCTAATCAACAGCATTTCCCCATAGAAACATTTTATACTTAATTTCAAAATGATTTGAAATCTTTCTCAATCCTCAAACTATTTCTACCTTTCTGAAATCAAGATTCTATTCACACTTTTGCTGTTTATCCCCCCCTCCCCATTTTATAAAAAGTCCTTAATCTTATTCTTAAAACTTCTTTCTCCAAGGATTGGAGGAAACTCACCTAGTGAATGTTTTAAAACTTGCAAATCCAAAGATTCTTAATAGTTAAAAAACAATTTAAAAGCAATTTAAAAATTTAAAAATAATTACGAAATAAAGCACAACTGAACTTTTTGTCCATGTAGGCTATATTAATAGCTAGGAGCTTGGTGGAAGTGCCTCGACTTGCAGTCACTTCACTCATTAGCTATCAGCAAAAACCTTGATACCTGCAGTCTGTTCCGGAGGAGCAGCTGTCCAGGGTGCATTGGGTAACCTGACAAATTCCATTTTCCAAAGAGATGGTCTGGTCACCAATCTCTGTTGCAACACTGTCCTTGCTGACATCCCTTGAGGACATTCAGCTTTCTGGGAACTCCCATTCCTTAGCAGTAGTTCCCTAAGTTTGAAAATTCTCAGTCAGCAAAACTTTTAGTTAGAGAATACTCTTCTAAGATATCCTGTGATTTTTTTATCACATGCATAAGAATTAAATTATAACATGAGTGGCTTCTCTGAAGATGATTGCAAGGCTCTAATCTGTCTCAGTTTTGTTCCACTAAATCTGATCATACTGCTGAAATGGAAGTTTGCAGGCAAGTGTTCCTTTCAAACCTCTGCATATCTTGTGCTTTCAAGTAATAATTATCCTGTTTTTATAATTGTCTACAGGAAATTAAGAAAGTTATGGAAACAAAAATGATTTTGCACAACATGGAATAAAAGAATTGGAAGGGATCTTGGAAATCTTCTAGTCCAGCCACCTGCTCAAGCAGGAGACCCTGTACCATTCCATGTCAAATCTCTTCTTTAAAATCTCCAGTGATGGAAAACTCACAGCCTCTGGAGGCAAGTTGTTCCACTAAATCGTTCTCCCTACAGGAAATTTCTCCTTAATTCTAAGTTGGATTTCTCTTCCATATAATAAGAAGCCGAGATAAAAGATGTGTAGGTTGAATCATTCTGGTATTCATAATTGGATTCATAGAAATCAGAAGAAACGAATTTTGGATCCCATACTCTTGAGATTATTATTAACCATGGACATAGTAGTTTATCTTCAATGTTGATTTCTATTTACCTGCACATAGATTCTGTACCACATACACTTCAGAATTTTTAAACTCTTAAACATTGTTGGTGTATTCTGATGTTTAAAACATAAAATAAAATAAATATAAAATGAGAAATCATAAAGATTCAAGAAAATTAATAATTTTCTAAAGGCTTCTAAACCCTTTTTTTCATAGCATGGAGAATACCAATGGTTTGTCACTATTCTGCATATATTCTAATGCCCTGACATCCTCATCTGGTTGCAGAGAAATTAGATCTTCATCCCCATAACTATCCTGAGCTACATTTGAATAGTAATTAGCAATATAAGAATTGATGTATACTACTGTAGGGTGAACATGTTTAAGATAAAACTAAGCTTTGTGGCTGTCAGCCCTCTGAGGTAGAGCAGGTCAGGAAACAGATATCACTTGAACTACTAGAACTGTATTTATACAGGCTGCAACAAAAGAATCTTGAAAGTCTCACAGCATTGTGCTTTCTTTTCCTATTATACCAATGAGAGTCAAAATTTGACAGTCTGGTATTCCTTCCTCACTTCTTATCATTCCAATTCATGATTTTCTAACTGCTGCATCTGTTGTTCAAGACCACAAGTGTCAAATTTGTGACATCACATTGCTGACACATGATGTTTTACAACATTTTTCCCTCAGCGGAGCTGGGGTGGGTGTGGCCTGCACGTGATGCATCCAGCCCGCAGGCCACCAGTTTGACACCCCTGTTCAAGACTATCTCTGAACTCCTCTACAGTGGGATAAAGGTCAAAATATTTTTTAAACCTATCTGGTAACTAAAGATATTAATGTCAATGTCACTAAAAAGTATTCTATTAAAACCTCAATGGATCAAAGCTATGATGGGCAGCTGATGTCAATATGCATGTAACCATGGCATATTGAAAATATGCAACTCAAAAAATAAAAGAATAAAAGTACATTGGAAGGGAGTAAATCTGAATGAAAGTACTCTGATTTTCTGGACTAAACTCATTTAAAACACACAGGAATATAAGGCACACGAAACCATTTGATGGGCATCTCCTTATATGAGATTGTATCTGAAATACAGTTTATGTGTGTCTCTGTGTGTAAAATGAGCTTTTTTCCCCACACATTAGAGCTTTTGGTAATCCATTGAAGATAAATGGATTGCTTGTTAACTGAGTGCTTTCTAGGGTTGAAAGATATAGATCAAATAATATAATGTGGAGAGATTCAGAACCACTAAAGCAAAGTACATCTTTATAAAACACATCATTAACTTGAAGAATTCATTGCTTTTTCTATATAGCAATAGCTACCTATTTAGATTATTTGAAAAGAAGACTTTACATTCAATGACTGCTTGACTGGATGCCTATTTCCTATTTCCTGAAGCTTAAGCAGTATATTTTAAAGACTCACTTCAAGGAAGCATCAGTAGAAGAATACTTCTGAACTTTCTAAATGCATTGGGTTTTGTTGACAAGGTCAGTGTTGAATTGGATCAATCCTCAACCCTAAGCCAGGGTTGATGTTACATTTTTATAACGAAGAAGAAAGAGGGCCAAAGGAGACTGTTGAAAGAACATACTTATTCTATGTTTGTTTTGATGAATCCAAACTAATTAAAAACAATAACTCTAAAAGAAAAAAAAGGAATATAATTTTTCTTTTTAATTGATGTACAATCATGCTGAAGTATGAGCTACACTTTTAAAATATTTTCATGCTGTGAAAAAAGGAGGAACTTTATCTTCTAAGTCTAAAATAATAGCATTACACTTTGAAATATCCTTGTATTTTTTTCAATTTCGCAGTTGAATTTTAGATTAATAGAAAAAGTTTACATTCATTTAACCCAATGAGTTAAGAAAGGAATTCAGGCATGGCAATTGGAAATAAGTCCCACTGTATAAACATGTGGGGGCTTATTCTTAAGACATATGTAAACAACACTGTAAAGTTTGCAGTTCAATTATAAAAATCTGATTTTTAATTGATACGTATAAGAAATATTAAAAACTGAATGTGTCTGGAAAAAGTGAGTGAGAGGGAGCACTACCTACTGTTAATTATTATCTGCCTAGTCATGAAAGACATACAACCACAAATACTCAGAGAAAGCAAAGCACCTAAATTGCTCCCTTTGCAAGTTTGCTTGTTTTTGTTCAGCAGCTAATACAATCCTTCAAGGACTCCAAGAAAGCTCATATGTGACTTAGAGTTCAATTGTCTTGTCAAGAACCTTCCACGATTAACTTTTACAAGTCCTTGGCTTTGATTGTCATTTTATCCTGCTGACCTGCATGAAGAGCAGTTGTGAGTTTAGGGCACGATGAATCTGAGCATTGCAATCACATGGTAGAGGGTTTTGAATGAGATTGACTACCAAAAAAAAAAGGGTGTGTGTGGCGGGGAGGACATTGGCATTAAAGATAAGAATACACCACAAGAAGCAGATTTTCACATTTTCTATCCTGGGAATGAAGCTCAATAACTTTATGGGAAGCCACAAAGCCTAGAGTTATTACCCTCTTCAGTGGAGCTGGAAATTGTATTGTGTCCTTTTTACCTTCTGTGGGAAGACATTATATTACAGTAATGTACGACAATACTTCTCATTCCAGGTTGAAAGGAACAGACTGCAAGGTCTGCAAAAGTATAGCCAGTAAAGGAGAACTGTGGTCTTAATTACATTGTAACCTGCAGCAATTTGGGCCTTTCATGCAATAGCAGAAATGTGTAATTCCACTACACAGCAAAATTCATTAAAAGCAGAAGCCTCAGTTGCAGAAGAATCTTAGGCTGTTTCTACTTATTATATGACATCACAACATCTTAAAGTACAATGTATCTGTTTTGTCCTTGCAATTTAATCATAAATACATGGAAGAGAAATTCCTGAAAAGAATTACTTTCACATTCAGGCCAGTATTCTCTCTTCTGATTGGCATCTGCTTTCCAAAGTCTCCGTTTGAAATAATTCAAATATTGTTAATGAAAGGAGTATGGAAACCAGGTGGCTGTTCATGTAAATTATGTATAGTACTTTATGCCAACTACCAAACAATCCTCTTTTGAGAAGAAAAATTATATAATCCCAAATGATTTGAAATATTTTAAGGATGGAACAATCTATTCTCTTTACTGAGGAGCAGCTTGATAAAAATCAGTGGAAAATGTCTTCATTACCCAATTATCCAAGGCTATTAATTGCAATTACTGAGGTTAATCTAGTTGCATTTGATATTAGATGGAATGCTAGAATTGGGCATGTCTCCCTTTACTAATATGTAATGGGGGCACATATAATGGATGCAGTGGTTTGAATTCCACTGCTTCCCAGAAGAAGCCCCTTTTCATAGCTCTGTGGCACCTTCCCAAAACCTAGATTCATTGACCTCAGTTTTCTCTCCAAATTAATTACATCCGTTGTCTTGCTTTTAGCCAGAGAAAACACAATCCCCAAAGACAAAATAGCACTTCCCTCTCCTTTTAAAAACATGCCAGAGAGAAAAAACACAAACATCTAACTGGTTCCTCAGCATTTTGAGTATTCCTGAGTTTGGGTTTTGTCTTTCCTGTCACCTGGATGGGCTAATCAAGCTAGTTTATTTAACCCTTTCCCAGGGATGAAATGCTGCCGGTTCGTCCCGGTTCGCCCAAACTGGTAGTAATAAATTATTCCGGTTCACAGAACCAGTAATAAAAATGCTTTTAAAAAGTAAAAAAAAAAAAAAAAGGATTGGTGGCTCATCTGATTGTCACAGCTGATGAACCTTTTTTTTTACTTTTTAAAAGCATTTTTTACTACGTATTCGCCCAACTGGAAGTAAAAAAAGGCTTTAAAAAGTAAAATAAAAGTGCCCACTCTTTGTCTTTGACAATCAGGGGGGAATGTTGGAACTTTAAAAAAAACAAACTTTTAAAGCATTTTTAAAAACTAACTATTCGCCCTGTGAGGTTCATGCTTATCGCAGGGGCCATTTTTCAGCTGCTTCTGCAGAGTGTGTGACTCAGTTGTGTAGGAGTCAGTTGTGTAGCTTTTGTGTTATTTTTGTGCAAAGTGTGATACTTGTTTTTGAGCGCTTTGTGGCTCTGTGAGGTTCATGCTTGTTTCAGGGGCCATTTTGTGTGCTTTTACATTGTGTGTGATTCGGTTGTGTGGCTTTTGTGTTGTTTGTGTGTGAAATGTGAAAGTTGGCTTTTGAGCTCACCCAATCATATGACCACCAAACCAAACCACACCCACCAAGCCACGTCCACAGAACCAGTAGGGAAAATATTTAGATTTCACCACTTCTCTTTCCCCATCTGACCATATTCCTCACAGCTGTTTTCCAATATTCTCTGAGTTTTTTATTCATTTATTTACTGCCTTCAACTAAGTGTTGATTCTTGGAGATTGCCTGGAAAAGTCTCTGCAGTTTTCTTGGCAAGGTTTTTCAAGAGTGGTTTGCCCTTGCTTCCTTTCTAAGACTGAGAAGAGTCTGGTGTAAAGTCACCCAGCTGGTTTTGTACCTAAGGTGAGACTAGAACTCATGGTCTCTTAATTTCCAGCCTGGTGCTTTTAATTCAGGGGTAGGTTCTAACTTACCTCACCGCCGGTTCACCAGCCATGTGGCCGTGCCGCATGGGCGCGCGCATGCTCAATAGAAAAAAAAGCCAAAAAATTAAAAAACAATTCCCCCAAAAAGAATCTCCCCAAAAAATGACGGCGTCCATGGACCAGAACCGTCTCCGTGACATCACCAGTGGCCTACTACCTACTCGGTAGAACCAATCCGAACTGGTAGGAACCCACCTCTGCTTTAACTATTACAAAAGCTATCTCCCTCTCAGGCTGCATTGTAGTTATTCAAATTTCACTATACAGTACATTTGAAAGCAAATAAGTAAATTTAAGACTATGCATCCAGTATAGCAATACATATCAAAGGAGAAAAAAGAATCCATCATCAGATTTGACTGCCAGGCAAAAAGGTATATGAATCTATAACTTTTTCTACTCCCTTTCATTTTAATAACCCATAACATTTCTTTGAATTCTTATTCCTAAGGAGAAACACTTCTATACTCATCCCAGCATGATACCAATTAGAAATGGAGGAGTCATGCATTTGGTTCACATGTAAAGATACCTATTTTTATTGAACCTATGCACAAATTGTAAAATGTCAAAATATCCACATTTCCTTAGTTTTGCAAAGCATTGCAAAACTTTTTTTAATACAAATACATAGCGTTCATATAAGTAGCATTTTACTAGGGAATACTACTTACAAAGATGTATTAAAATATGTAGAAGAAATTACAACTAGATGAATCAGCTTATAGACCAAAACAATTTTATGGTAAGTCGAATTCCTTACAGTATAATTTAAATTGAATGTGGGAAGCATAAAATCTTACCATCATTGTGATTTTGTGCACAGAATATGATAGTTGATGCTTGAGGAATATAAACTTCCCATAGAAGAAATGGGGAAAGACAGAGAAAGATTCATATTAAAAACCTGCTCTTTGAACAAGTCTGCATTTTGTTTTGTGCTTGTAGGAATTATTAAATTAGTAAAGGAAAAGAGGAAAATAAAACTATTACAAGCAGCAGCATCTGCAGGGCAGCCTACAGCAATATCAGTATATGGTCAAAAAGAAGTGAAACTTGGGTTCTGCTGCCATAATTACCAACTTACCTATTTTGATCCCCATGAAGATGCCACTGATTACAAGGTATTCACTTCTTTGTCCTTTATGGAGATATTAGAACTTTATTATCAGGACAAGGAGAAAATAATACTTTAGACTGATAATGTTTGTAAACAGCCCAGGCAGATGCCTCCCTAATTCCCAAGAGTATTGGGGACAATCAAATGTGCAAGGTTCTATTATTACAGCCAACCTCAATAAAAAATATTTAACCTTCCTGTGAACTTGATTCCTTGATCTGATTTATCTAGTGGGGCTGACATATGATTCCTTACTTTAAATATGGAGAACATTCAATGTCAAGAAAAGATAATGTTTTTCTTCCATCATTTCTATACTCAATGCCTACCCAATTTTAAATCATTTGTTCTACAGTGTTTAACCACACAAAAAAAAACTTTTGGGGATTGATTCTTCATTATGATGCACAATTGTCAACTGATACCCTAGGCATGGCTAGAGTCACTATTAAAGTCTTGTCCAGGTGTCTGGATACCTTCAAGGATTGGATGGGAGAAAGCAGGCTAAAATGAACCTTAGCAAAAGTGTATGGCTATTTGTGCATCTTTCTGTCTGCCCCTGTTTTCTCTAAATAGAGGTCTTCTCCAAATCTTTCAAGGTCCATGACTTGTCACCTTGACTCATAAGTACTGTTTCCTGGATAAGTGGAGGAAACAGCTGGCAGAGGGAGCTTTGTTCTATTCCAGTTTTTGTGCCATTTGTGGTCCTATCTGAGAAAGAATGACCTAGTCACACTTTCATGCCCTAATTCATGCCTTCCTCTTTACCAGCCTAGATAAATGAAGATGTGCTTTAGATGTGTCTTTCTCTGGAGATTATATGGAAACTTCACTTTATGAAAAATACAGCATTATATTTATTAGTTGAAGCATACTATTCTTGTGGTATAGGCCATGCATGAGCTTTCTAATACATGAGTAATGAGTACAATTCAAAGGACTGGCTTATGACCTATAAAGGTTCACATTATTTGCATCTGGATTCCTTCAGAACCAGGTTTTCCAACTGGAATCAATATAGCTGACACAGTTATTCCAGGAGAAGCAGTTGGTAGTACCCACTTCCTTGAGTCATTGAAGGGGCATGGGGGACAGGAATGAGATAAGTGCTAGTTTTCTGAAAGTAACTAAGAGAAAAATTGCAGTAAATATTGCAACGTAAAATTAGAGATGAATCTTATCTAGAAGGATCAGTCCTATTTGCATAAAGGAAAAAAAACAAAAGCAAAGGGGATTTGGGGATTAACAATGATAGAATATAGTGGTTTTGTAATGATACATTGCATGAAGAATACAAAACTCTTTTCTATGAGTAGAAAATCTGTTGTTTTATAGATGTTACAGAACTGCAGCTTGTGCTATTCTTTTCCATTAATCATTCTGGCTAAAGCTATTGGAGTTCAATAGAGCCTAGGCTGGAGAGATTGCTCAGTCTGGTACTTTCCCTTCCTCAAAGGTAGTCTTTAACACACGTAGCTGATGAATCATAATTATTTGTAGAATACACATAATTGGGTCATGTTGTCTGGACACAAAGCATTCTGACCCAACCAAGGTTGCTGAATCATTTCTGTATCTTTCTAGCTTGATAACTCTATGGCTGTGGTCCTGCTTCAGGATTTTTCAAAATGAAAAATAAAACTCTGCAGTATGCAAACTTATCAAATATCAAAAATGATCAGCATTATTCTAATATCTTTAATGGTTATTTATTTCTCTGAACTAGTTCAGCAATTTCAGCAATCTTTTTCTTTTCTTTTCTGCTACTGAGGCTTGTTTCTTGGGGCTGTGAAGTTCATCTAACAGAAATCAAATGCTTATAGAAATGTCATTTCCTTATGGAGAGCCACAAGTTAACAGCCCGTTACATGACTTGCTGTAGTCTTTTCACTCAATGATTTGTCATACATTTATAATCAAAGAGGAGGCACAGCATGATAGTTTTCCTTAGGCAGGTATTTTCATAAAAAATGAAATAATAAAAAATTGTATTTTCTTTGCCACCTCAGTACTACTTAGACAAGCAATGATTATAACACTGCCAAACAGGAGAAGTACATTATACCATATATAATTACATTAAAATCCTCACCACATCTGCCACCCCTCTCAGCCACATAGATAAAATTATTACCTACAGATGCAAAGGAAACCAATTTTGGTGTTTAAATTGTTGAAAGCAGCAAGAATTTTAATGGAGATTATTCCAGGCATTGTAGATTACATGAAGTATTGGGAAAACAGCTGGACTACTCACATCTGACCTGTTTTTGTAATTACAGATGAAGTGCAAGCAGAGAACTGAATTCACATAACTACTCACAAGGAAGCACGCAGCACAGTTTTACATCTCCCTCCAGCGAAAATACTTGAATTGCTCTTTATAGAAGCATTTGGAAGAATAAAATGCATTAGCAAAAGCATGCATTGTTTTTTTTAACCTCTTCCTCCAGTGGCTGACCAGCACATTTATAGTTAAATCTAGATTAAACTGAATATTGTATAAAAATTTGCTCAGAAAATCAATCCCATGAAAATCAGGGAAGCAGAAAAAATGAATATTGACATTCCCTACATTGTTCAGTGAATGTAGCAAAAGAGGATAAGATTTGAGGTTCAGTTGGAGTGAACAAGATTGAGAAATGAATTGATTAACCAAATTATTTCTCAGAGAAATAAATATTAGCAAGTTAGTTTTATTATTTTCAACCCAACAGAATGTTTTTAAAAAATCAAGGGAATTAGACTCCATCTATCTGTCCATCTATTTATCAATATGATAATGTGCAAAAGCTGAAGAAACAGGACCAAACTTGCTGTGGCAGAAAAAGATGACAAACAAAAAGGATAAAGTTAATTCTCAGACAATCATGAGGACTGAAGATTCCTCACAATTCAGACTGATATGGGTGTGCTTATGACTTCTTCCTTTTTCAACTTCCATTTTGCAAAAGGCAGAGACATAAATGCCGACCAGGTTTCAAATGTGTCACGTTTAATGATTTCTTTTTAAAATATATAGATCACAGCAGTCAAGACTATTTGAAGAAAGCTATATATCTACTTTTTTTAATAATAGAAAATCTTATTAAAGTTATATAAAACTATTGTACTATGACAAGCTCCCTTGAAAGTCTTAACTACCATGTCCAGAATATGATGAATTACTTTATATTCTAAAAAACATTTACTTTGCCAGAAAAGTATCACATATTGAATTTGTACTATGATATATTCTGAAGTCGTGTATTTCCTAATGTTCTGTCTCCTGGAACTAAGGTTTTGCAACAACTATGAATTACTTGACCATTGGTTGTGGTCAAAAGTAAAATAAGTCTTTGTGAATAAAATTATTCCAACAAATATCAAATTATTTAGTTACTTTACTATCTATATTTCCTAATGAATATAAATCAAGTCATCAAAATAATAGTGAAACAAAAATAAAAAATAAAAATCGCTGCCACTAAGATTTTGTTCATCAAATGTTTGGACAATTTAAATTTAGCAGATAAACACCACTGACTTTACAAAAACAAAAACAACCCTGTTTGGAATGTCCTACATACAGTAAAGATACCACCATGATTTATTAGCTGTTAATTAGAACGTAAATCATTGGAAAATGGAAAATACTCAGATGGTAATATTCATTGAATGAACAAACAATAATAATGTTGCTTTAGTACTGGCTACTATTTTTATTGCAAAATATTGGAAAACTAAAGAAGATTGTCTGTTGGCTCTATGGTATTTTTAAAAATTGGGAAGATGCATTGGTTGCAAAATTTACATAAACAGTTTTAAAAAACAATCAAATTGGACCATTATTTGTCAAACACGTATAAGATAACAGATATAAGTATAAACATGATTATAAATACAGGATAAGGATATGAATAAATGCGGAAAGTACGAAAGGGATGGGAGGCATGTTGGTGTGCTTATACATGCCCCTTACAGACTACTTAGGAATGGGGTGAGGTCAACAGTAGACAGTCTAAGGTTAAAGTTATGGGGTTTGGGGATAAAACCACAGAGTCAGGTAGCGCATTTCAGGCATTGACCACTCTGTTGCTGAAGTCGAATTTTCTGCAATTGAGCTTGGAGTGGTGTAGTTTAAGTTTGTATCTATTGTGTGTTCATGTATTACTGTGGTTAAAGCTGAAATAGTAATTGACAGGTAGGATATTTTAGCAGATAATTTTGTGTACTACGCTTAAGTCAGACCGAAGGCGATGTAGTTATAAATTGTCAAATCCCAAAATTTCAAGCCTGGTGGTATAAAGCATTCTGTTGTAAGCAGAGGAGTGGAGTACTCTTCTCATTAAATACCTCTGGACTTGCTCAATTGTATTAATGTCTGAAATACAGTGGGGGTTCCAGGCAGATGAGCTGTATTCGAGAATTGGTCTAGCAAAGGTTTGTATGCCCTAGTTTGCAGTACAATATTACCAGAGAAGAAGCTTCACAAGATTAGGTTAACAACTCTTAATGCCTTTTTGACAATGCTGTTACAGTGAGCTCTGGTACTTAGATAATTTGAGATGAGTACTCCAAGGTCCTTGACAGAATGAAGGCCTTCTACGAGGTCATATCCACCCAGCTTGTATTTGATGTTCTGATTTTTTTTGCCAATGTGTAAGACAGAGCATTTAGTTGGTTGATATTTGGAGTTGCCAATTGTTTGATCATTCAGACACATAGTCAAGGTCTCTTTGAAGGGCAGCAACATTGTCAGTGGTATTGAATAGTTTTACATCATCAGCGAAGAGAACACAGTTGCTTATGATACGATCGCAAAGGTCATTTATGTAAAGTATAAAGAGTGTGGGTCCAAAAACACTGCCTTGGGCGATACCGCTGTTAACAGATGCAGGGTTTGATAGAGTGTTCCCTATTTTGACTACTTGTTGTCTATGTGGACAGGAACGCAGCTATCCATTTATTCAGGGATTGGGAAATGCCATAAGATTTGAGTTTTAAAAGTAGTTTGTCATGTACCACTGAATCAAATTTGCAGAAGTTATGTAAATTGCATCTATTGCTTTACCATGGTCGAGTTGTGTAGTCCATATGTTTTTGCAGTGTAAGAGTTGCACATTACAGG
Source organism: Pseudoxenodon macrops (assembly GCA_032467955.1). Classification (NCBI taxonomy): domain Eukaryota; kingdom Metazoa; phylum Chordata; class Lepidosauria; order Squamata; family Pseudoxenodontidae; genus Pseudoxenodon; species Pseudoxenodon macrops. Next base: position 60,069 of record JANHFT010009670.1, read on the forward strand.
GCAGATTTTTACTAAAGACAAACTGCTTGTTAGAAAGTAGTTCTGTTGTGTACCACAGGGAACATCGGGAACTCTGGGCACAGAGAGACCTTTCATGTACAATCTGTTCTAGAGGCATTTGTTATTCCATGGCTTCATCCGGACCGAATAGCAGGCTTTCCAAAATAACTCCAAGTTCCCTCTGGAACCCAGTAGGGATGGAGCACGGTAGCTCATGTGGTCAGAATGCTAGGTGGACAATTTGCAACTCTGCATTTGAGACCCAAGTGATGCTGTGTGGCAGGTGAGCTCCCATCATTCGCTCCAGCTCCAGCTCCTGCTGACCTAGCAGTTTGAAACTGTGCAAATGCAAGTAGATAAATAGGTACCAATTTGGTGGGTTTATTTACAGGGACATGAAAGGAAACCCCAACTGGGCGTCCTCTGGGCACCAGTGATATCACCGGTTAATCCTTTCAATCTGGCAGTGCCTTGCTTTCTGACACAAATACAACAACAACGACAGTCGCTTGGGACAAGACAATCCAATAAATGCAGCCTTCCAGTGGAGGGAGATGGCATCCAAGAAATTGAGTTTCACCAGTGAATGGTCTGTCCATGGCGGGAGAAATCAAAACCTCCCCCAATTCCATTGCTCCGATAGAAAAATCAGAACGGGTTATTACCGCTACTATGAGATGGGGCCTGGCTGACTTGAGCAAAGCTCATGGCTGCTATGGTGGCCATAAACCCCCAAGATGCCTCTGGCCCCACACCTAGGGACAGCATTAAATATTTTATTCTAACAAAACTGATTAATTAAGCATTTTATATCCATTGATTAGTTAAGAACTGATCAAATGTGTACAAAAGCATGAGACCATTCAAGGACATTTTTTTTCACCTAATCTAGAAAAAGTGGAAACTAATGCTTAATTTACAAAAATGCAACCATAAGGTTTTTTCAAAACCCAGTTATGAGATCTTATCTGTTGAAAGAGGTGAGGGGTCTATTTATTTAGATGTGATACTATTATCGATTGAAATCATATCAATCTATGGTCCATTCTCAGTATGATATATGGACAGTAACATAGTATTCATGGAACCATTTAAATGCCTCATATTTAGAGGATAAAAACTGGTCCCTGCATTGCTAGTTCTAGCTGAAATTTGTTTGTTTCCCTAGCAACCATTCACAAATTGCATATCTGTTGCCATAAGCTCAGAAGAGCTAGCAATAGCAAGAAGATGCCAGTTCATACTTCCTGCGATATCTTCATGGATATGGTTTGCTGCTACTCATTTTCTCTTCCAAACCTGAGAGACAATCAAGTACATTCAGATGTCCTGGTAAAAAAAAACCATCTTAAAAACTAGGGAGCTGGTTAGTTTTTAAATATGAAGAAATCTTCTCAGAGACCTAATTTCATTCAGGCTTTGCAAATGTACATTGCAAAGAAAAGAAGGAAAAGGAAAAAGGAAAAAAGAGAAGAGAAGAGGGGAAAAATACTTGAAGGGACTTATAAAAAGTAAATTATAAAAATCAAAAAGTTATTGATCAATATTCAGTACTTCTAAATGAAACAGTTTCTGGAGCCTATAAAGAGTCTCACATTTCAGTCTCTTAAAAATAATTGTTGTGTAGCAGAACAGGAAGATCACATGGATCATGGAAAAGAATGGTACACCGTCATATTATTTTCAGCAGAGAAATTGTTTTATCATCTGTCTCAAAGGGAATGGAAATTGACTATTGAGCTTTTTCCATCCAAGAATATAGAGAAAGGATAACAAAGGATTATAATCATGCACGGTCCTTGCAGAAAACATCAATGCTAGTAAAATGCTGCTTATCTTTTCCCATATAATTTCACAGATAGACTTACGTGTTCCCTTTTATCATACACATGAAGGAGTGAAATAGGTTTGTGCCCCACAAATATTTCAAACCAAAGTATTGAAGTCATTTTACAGGATATAGAATATACATAACCTCAGTTAACACAGGGGACATAGGAAATGTGTAGCTCTCCAGATGTTACGCACTACAACTCTCCGAATCCCTCATCAGTGCTCATAGAAACTGAGCTGCTGGAAATTGCCTTTCATCGTCAGGAGAAGCATGAATTTCCCACTTCATGATGTCTTCTTCTTTTTTAAGTTTTGGGAGAAATGAATACACAGAAAGTGTGTCATTTACATTTGCTGATGTTTCCAAGCATGAATATGACCATGCATAGAAGGAAATATATACAGAAGCTCATGTTATCTCTTGTATAAATATATACAGGAGCTCACGTTATCTCTTTTATAGATGATAACTACACAAAGAACTGTACTACTCTATCTTCCAGCACAGCTTTTTCCAACTAGTTAGTGGTTTTCTTGTTCATGGTCTACAAGAGAATAATAAAGAAACATGCTTTTTCTACACATATTTGTAAGCAGTTTGAAGGAAGCAGGTTATTTTGATACATCTCAAATTAACTTTAGAATGGATTATGGGATTAACAATGTTTGGAGATAGACAGAGTGAATGTGAGATTATTTGTGGTTGTTTTGGTCTTTCACATGGGCATCCATTGCATGCCCATCAGTGATGAGACCTCTGTATTATGAATCAGCCATAGCACCTAGGTACGCCTCAAAGACAGTCCTATGAAGAGCACATTGAGGTAGTCTATTTGTAAAGTGACTGGAGCATTAGTAATCAACTGGATGGCCTCCCAGTCTAGGAGTGGGTACAATTGTCAGTTTTCAAGACCCAAGTGCCACATGACAGGGTGAGCTCCCATTCTCACCCCAGCTCCTGCCAACCTAGCAGTTCAAAAGCATGCAAATGTTGAGTAGATAAATAGATACCACTATGGTGAGGACATGCTGGCCACATGACTGCAGAAATGTCTTTGGACAGCGCTGGCTCAATGGCCTTGAAATAGAGATGAGCACCATCCCATATAGTCAACAACAACTAGCAGAGTAAAATCCACAGCGACTCCTTTACCTTTTTAACATATTTATATCAGGCAACTTTAAGGAGGCATTTAGTATGTCTTTACGTTCCTTCTGCCTTTCATAAAAAACATCTTCCAGCAGAGAGCAGAAGAATATGTTACACTAGTACTGAAAGCACTATATTGATTATTAATTTGTTTCTGCACAAAATATAAATGCTAGGACGGTGCAGAATCCAGATTTGTGGTGCAGAATATGGTTCAAAATACAGATGGCTGCATATATAGGATCTTTTGGTAAGCCTTAAAACACGTGCATTTCTTTCTGGGCTCATTCAGCTACCTGTCCATTGCAGATGTGCAGTCCTGGGGTGGAGAGGGAGTACATTTGGTTTATGGTATTCTGACAATTGCAGTATGCATGGCCATTCATTCTTCACATCACATTTAACCCTTTAAATTCAGATCTCTGCACAGTCCTATGAGAAGCTGGTTATTAGCCATACGCAGGTTTTATGACATCTCCAGCCAAAGTAGAATCACTGATCATATTCAGTAGAGTCCATTTATTTCTGCAAGCAGGAACAGTTTATAGTTACTGGTAATTAAAAGAAAAGATGACACCATGGAAAAAAAATCTTTGCTGTCATCTGTATTGTTTTCTAATTGACCAACAAACAATTGATGCATGTGAAAGTGGCTGTTATACATTCTATGCTCAGTTAATTGATTTGTTTACTGATTTTCTCTCTTCCCAACTGAACAATTCTGAGACTAGTAAAGCTCAGATACTATTTATAAAAATATTGAGGGAGTCAAGATACTCCTAGCTCAATCTCAGTTATTTCTGATTTTTCTAGAAAAGTATTATATCCTTGCTTAAACAGTAACAACAAAAGATTTCATGCCTACAATATATTATTTTAGATATGAGTGCATCTTATTTTCTGTAGTATTCCTATAATTAGGACAGGCTGGAAAAAAATTATCTTGCCAGTTCTAATCAGTAAACAGGCTGAATGATAATTTTACATATTACCTTTCAAATCAATGTAATCCCTTCTAGAAAATCCAAATATTATCTTCTTCATTACAAATATAGGAATAGAATGCATACAATTTTGCAGTTCCTTAACATACTATATAACCGTACATACATTTTATAGGACTGTAAACATGTAAAATAACATTAATAACTATGATTTAAAAATAAAAAGTCAATATTGTAGCTTTTTCTCATTCAGAGTATAACTATTCCAAGCCTTTGATAATTAGATAGCACATTTCCAGTTTTTCAATATTTTCTTTGAGGTGTAGGAAAGAGAATGGTACATCATGGATTTATAGTTCTCATCATTTCTTCTAATTGCTGTCTATATCACCCCACAAGCTTGTGTAAACAAGGCATTACGAACTCTAGCTGATCAGATTATGGAGGCTGAAGCCAAATACCCAGATTCACTGGCCAT
>JANHFT010009672.1:0-10266 GCA_032467955.1 Pseudoxenodon macrops
TAGGAATAATGAGAAGTCTAATAGTAACAGTAATGCAGTCTTAGCAAGTAGTTTGACAGTGGTGAGGGAATTATTTGCTTAGCAGAGTGATGGCGTTCGGGAAAAAACTGTTCTTGTGTCTAGTTGTCTTGGTTTGCAGACAACTAGACACATATATTATATATATTATAGACCATATATTATATATATTATACCATAGATGAGCTAACAAGCACGCTAGCTGAAGAATTACGGGAGTTGAAGTCCACATGTCTTAAATTTGCCAAGTCTGAGAAACATTGTATTGGATAAATGAGAATAATACTTCTTTAAAATGTATGCCTTTGCGAGATCCTGAGGTTCTAGGAAGAAGCAATTACATATATGAATTAATTTGACTTTGAGACAAGGTTTAATACAGAAGTGTCCACCCTTGGCAACTTTTAAGACTTATGGACTTATGGCTAGCTGGGGAATTCTGGGAGTTGAAGTCCGCAGGTGTTAAAAGTTGCCATGGTTGGATAACCCTGGTTTAATACTTTTGTACACCTGTATTTCCTTGAGCTTCATCATCACCACTACATGGAAACTGATGTTTGCACAACAAACCTACTGTTTGTTGTACTGTTCTTATTGCTAAGAGATTTATTAAACATTGGAAAGATATATTTATGTCCCCTTCAGGGTGGAAGAAAATAATATTATTAGGGCTTTTGAAACAGTTGCTTGTTGATTAAGCATGGCCTCAATGAAATGAAAGTCCTTCATTTGAAATTATTCAAGGCTTTCAAGAAATGTTCAGAAAACACTGAACAGTCATTTGTATAGATAGCCCTCATTTAGTGACCACAAATGGATCAGCAACTCAATTTGAAGTAAAACAGTTGCTAAGTGAAAACACAACTTTGCTTAGGATTGTATTTCAGCTTTCCTTTGCTTTATAAACCTATGAAGATGTATAGATAGAATAGAATTCTTTATTGGCCAAGTGTGATCGGGCACACAAGGAATTTGTCTTTGGTGCATGTGCTCTCAGTATATATAAAAATACAAGATACATTCGTATCATAAGGTGCAACACGTAATGATAGTCATAGGGTACAAATAAGCAGTTAGGAAACAATAGCAATAAGAAGTCATAGGATACAAGCAACAAGTTACAGTCCTGCAGTCATAAGTGGGAGGAGATGGTGATAGGAACGATGAGAAGACTAATAGTAATAGTAATGCAGTCTTAATAAATAGTTTAGTTGTCTAGTTGACAATGTTATAGCGATAGTCATAGGATACTAAATAAGCAATCAAAATCATAGTAGGAAACTAAATAAAACTATATAAATCATAAAGATACAAGCAACAAGGTTATAGTCATAAGCAGAAGGAGATAGGTAATAGGAAGGATGAGAAGAATAATGGTAATACCGTCTTAGTAAATAGTTTGACAGTGTTGTGGGAATTAATTATTTAGCAGAGTGATGGCATGCACGAAAAAACTGTCCTTGTGTCTAGTTGTTCTGGTGTGAAATGCTTTATAACATCATTTTGAGGGTAGAAGCTTCCAAAAAAGCCAATGCTTTTTTTGAGGAATTATGCTTTTTTTGAGGTTATTCTTGAGGAATAACCTCAAGATCACAGGACGTGATAATGCCACTTTATACTGCACTAGTGAGGCCACACCTGGAATATTAAATCCAGTTCTGATCACTACAATACAGTAAAGATGCTGAGTTCCTAGAAGATGTTCAGAGAAGAGCAACAAAGATGATAAAGGGTTTGGAGACTAAATTGTACGATGAACAATTGGGGGAAGCTAGATATGTCTAGCCTATCGGAAGAAGGATTAGAGGGATAATGGTTTTCCAGTACTTGAGGGCCTGCCACAGAGAAGAGGAGATCAACTTATTCTCCAAAGCACCAGAGGGCAGGATGAGAAGTAATGGGTGGCAGCTTATTAAAGAGAGATCCAACTTAGAAGTCAGGATAAATTTTCTGACATTGACAGTGATTAATCAATGGAAGAGTTTGCCTCCCAAAGCTGTGGGTGCTCCATCACTGGAAGTTTTTAGAAATAGACTGGACAACCATTTCACCGGGATAGTATAAGCTCTCCCACCTTGAGTAGTTGGTGGACTAGAAGACTTCTGAAGTTCCTTCCAGCACTGTGATTCTTTGAATTGATAGTTTTCCTGAAATAAGTAGAAAGGTCTAGAAATGAAGATTAAGTATGAAAGATGAAGAAGCTTTGGAATAATGCTTCTGAGAATTTCCTCTATCCCAGGGGAATAAAAATAATTGTTAAAGAGAAACAGGTGCATTTATTGGTGGACATCAAGCACTTCCAGATATCAGACCTGATATATGAATGCACAGATGAATTGGCTAGCCCCATTCACTGTTTCCTGCATTGTCTCAAAGGTGCTTTTTCAAGAAGCAACTAGACTCTTGAAGCTGAAGAAGCTTCTTGGATGAGAAGCAAAACATCTTCAAAGAAAAATCAGAACGTCCAGTTTTCTCTTGAAAAAGCACATTTGGTACAACCATAGCGGTCATGCATTTCACATGTATTGAGGATATATAGTCCGCAAGCAACTGCATAGCCTCCCCAATTGGCAACACCTGCCACAGAAAAGTGCCATTAAACAAAATGGTTTAGCTAAAACAGTTGAATGGTACTTAATAATACAAAGCATGTGGCCTATAATTGAAATTTAGCACGATAATATTTGGACAACAGGAGGAAATGCAGTTTTCCCCATTGTTTCTAGGATCAACAGAATCCTGTTGTGCTTTGGCTTATTTGTTCAGAGAGAAATAATGTTGATCATGTTTTATAGCAATAATAAAATTTGTTCCTGACTCTCTAAAACCTGGTTTATGTTATTTTCAGAACATCACTTAGCACATATTAGAGATGGCCTGAACTCCACTTAGTATTAGTTCTATCAAGTATGAACAACAGTCAGGGCATGGAATTTTATTACTTAATTTATTTAAATAATAAATTGTGCTACCCTAGTCAATTGTCAGGTTCTAGGGTCCCTGAAACCAACCATCACTTAATCTTGTTACAGATAAATTAAAACCTATGCCTTACCATCCAGATCTCCATAGCCTCCAGGCCAGAGGTGGGTTTTAAATTTTCTTACTACCGATTTGCTCAGGAGTGTGCTGCAGCTGCACGCTCACTTCGTGCATGCACAGTGCTTTTAAAAAGCTTCTGCGCATGTGCAGAAGCTAAATCCAAGATGGATTTAGAAAGAACCAGCTCGGGAGCGTGGCAGGCCCGGGTTACTAACGGTTCTACCAAACCGTTCCGGTAAGTTACTAATGGTTCGGTAGAACAGGACCGAACCACATAGGAACCCACTTCTGCTCCAGGCACTGGGAAATAATTTTAATGGCATCACCTGAGTAGACTAGGAGTCTGAGTAGCCTCAGCATACTTACGATAATTAATTCTGCAAGACTGTCTCCCAACTTCCAAGCTCTTAAATTGATCCAGAATAATACCATGATCAAAGGCTGGTATTAAAGGCTGCTGAAAGATTATGGAAGGCCAGTATAGGTGTACCACCCCCATTTTAAGCCCCTCAGAGGTCATCAGCAAGTATGATCAGTGCCAGTGCAGTATTGATCTGAAACCTGCCTGAAAACCTGCCTCTCTGTACGATCTGCTTTCTCTGGCATAGGAAACCTTCCACCTTCTCAAATCACCTTTTCTAAAGTAGGTTAGAAATCAGATGAAAATTGTGCAGGTTCATCAGATCTAAAAATGGCTTCTTGAGAAAAGGGCAAACCACGGCTTCCTTCAAAAGAAGTGGAACCATCTCCTCCTTCAAAAAAGCATTCAGGTTTAACCGCCAAGATTTGATTTAATCTAGATAAGAAAGCAGTGCAGCCCATTTTTTCCTGCTTAAGAAAGGCCATGTACTTATATAGCAGACCCTGCTAGCCTTTCAGATGATCTTGGAAGACCTGGCTATATGTGGGCCTGCGTCCCAAGTGTTTCCTGGTTATGTTGACAACAATGGCTTATAATATATCTTGGCTGCCATTTGTATTTAATTCTCTTTTGTACTGTGTTTTAACTGTTTTGTTTGTATGAATACTCACTGCTCTGAGTCACTGGTTTGAGATAGGCAGCTACACAAATTAATAAAATAGTGGCATAGAAGTATGCGGAGGAAACACTTTTATTTTGTAGCCCTTGTGGTTTGAAATATTTCAGAGAGAATTGGGGAAAAAGACCAGGGGTGAAATTCAAAAATTTTCCCTACTGGCTCTGTGGGCGTGGCTTGGTAGTTTTGTGATTGGGTGGGTGGGCATGGCCAAGTCAACGTCACTTCTTTGCCCTAATGATCTACAAAAACAAGATATAGCAATTATTATACACAAAACAATAAAAGAGGTACACAAATACATAAGAGCAATAAGACTCTTATTGTTGTTATGTAAGTATTTGTGTACCTCTTTTATTGTTTTATGTATAATAATTGCTATATCTTGTTTTTGAATTTCACCCCTGATCTGCAGTCCTATTATCTATTTCTAGCCATCTGGGTATTGAAGTTAGATTCTGTCAGATTTACGGTTGAGTCGGCCAGAAGAGGTGAGCAGACGTAGGCCGGGCCAACCAGGGGCGATTTTTACTGGCTGTGAACTGATTCAAATTGTCCCTACCACCTCTCCCAAGCCAGGCCAAGGTGGTTGAATTTCACCCCTGAAGCAGACCAGTCTCAACCTTGCTAATCTTTTGCAAGACTTGAAAATGTGGTTGTGTTCCTGGGTAAGGTTGTTAGTTGGAACCCATGAGATACTACTATAATTCTAGCTTGATGTCTATGGAGATTCTCAGTCATCCAGGTCATGGTTGTCCCAAAGATGTTTTTCAAGAGGCAACTGGACTTTCTGGTTTTTCTTTGAAGACATTTCGTTTCTCATCGAAGAAATTTCTTCAGCTTTGAAGTGAAACGTCTTCAAAGAAAAACAAGAGAGTCCAGTTGCCTCTTGAAAAAGCACCTTTAGGATAATTCTAGTTTTATTTTTTTTCATACCTTGGCTGCCAGTTATATATTCTATTTTGCTATTCTGTTTTTAACTGCTGTTAGCTATCCAGAGCCACCCTGATAGCATAGCAGATATTAGAGATGACAAACAGCTTATTTAGTGATTTAGTTATCTAGGTGATGACTGAATATAATAATCAGAAAAAGTAATGCAGCTTTTGTTTTAGTTTCTTCTTATGATTTTGCACATGTACATATTTTGGCTTGTTCAAATCTTACCTGCAACAACTGCAAAATCAGCTTCCACATCACAAGCTATGACATCTCCATTTTTAATGTGCTTCTTTGTGGCTTCTTTTACCTTTCCCATGCCTAATTCATTTCCTCCATCTCCAATACCTAAATTAAAATGGAAAAAGTTACATTGGAATATTTACCATACTAGACATAGATTTTGAAACCAATGATCCTTATAGAAAATCTGATGACAAATTAAAAATCAGTTGAACTGTTAATAATCTTTTATTTATAGAACTGTCACAAGCCTACTGTGAATACTTTCCATGAAAACTGCACTCTGGGTAACCACTGAAATACCCCAGTTTTCTTTATTGTGCATATTAACATTTGTATATGCTTTCACAGCTACAAAGAATTTTACCAGGATGACAAAACAATTAGAATCATAAGTATGATTGGAAACTTGTACTGTTGTCCAAACTGCTGACTTATTAATATCAGCATTTGTGCATGTTTATCTATCTGCAAGTTTAGGTAAATAACTCTCCAATATCAGTATTGTTGGGGCAGATTAGCAGTTGATTTGTACCATGCCTTGCCAAAATGTAACAGCTATTATCTTTAACAATTACAAAGTATCAATTATAATAGTTAATTTCTATTCACAAAAATCTAACAAAATAGACTTACATGTGTTTATTCTGAAAAAGCCTCGTAAAGATCAGTGGGGCTTATTTCTAAGAAATTGGTATAGGACTGCACCAGGGGTGAAATCCAGCAAGTTCTGACAGGTTCTGGAGAACCAGTAGTGGAAATTTTGAGTAGTTCGGAGAATCGGCAAATACCACCTCTGGCTGGCCCCAGGAGTGGGGAAGGAATGGAGATTTTGCAGTATCCTTTCCCTGCCATGCCCACCAAGACACGCCTACCAAGACACACCCATAGAACCGGTAGTAAAAAAAATTGGATTTCACCACTGGACTGCTCCTCACAAAAAATTCAAGGAACATGACAGATGCCTATTATTTGGGCCTTCTAAAAAAAATTACAGAATACATGTTTTCAAACGTGACCAGAACTAAATGTTAATGTATGAGAGAAATTCTATTTAAAATCCTATAAAGTTATTATTAAGGAGATACTCCCTCCCAGCACATTCTAAAATATGCTACGGATGCCATTAAATTTTATTACCTACTTTGGTTAATCACAACACACATGGAGCAATGCGTTTTATTTCACCATTGTCCAATAACCTTTATTGAATTTTCAATTAAAATATAATTCAAACTTTTTGCATGCATTACTTCTGCTGAATAGTTCCAATAGACAAGTAATTTTTATGTATTTATAATTTTTGTACATGTATGTACAAACCAAATTGACCACAAAGCACCCACACTTTTTAACTTCTTAACCCTTCTTTACTTGCCTTCTAAGTACATCAATATACTGAAATGTCACATTTGCTGTATATTTGTATGTGCATTTTCTCCTCAAAACCCAAACTAGGTGTGTGTTCCTAGTCTCCCCTTATTTTGAGGAGTACCACTGACATTTTTAATTTATATGTGTCCACTTTCTTCCCAGAATCTAAGCAATTAACACATACAGGTAGTCTTCAAGATATGACTGGTCACTTAACAGCCATTTGAAGTTACAGCAAACCTCCCAAAACCTTGTTTTGAAAGTTATGGCTCCTGCAACACCCCTGCAGTCATTCGCCCTTATGACCGACCAAAAATTGCATTATGATAGCTAAATTATATCATTGCAGCTTCCACAACTGCATCATATGTCTGTGTGATGAAGTGATCTGTTCCAATGTTCTGGAAGGCCTTGGTGTTCTTTAAAAGTTAACTGAGGGGAAAAGTGCCTGGTGGTGTATGAATTGGTGCCACTTGGTAAGATTGGGTAAAGGCCTGCGGGGAACCAAGAGGTGGAAAGTAGAGATGGGGTGTTTTGGGGTATGTGTGTATGTGGAGGAGGCCATGGAAAGTCTGGGAGAGTCAGGCCTAGGCCTGAGCTAGGCCTTCAAAGAGCACCCCTACCCTGAGGCATCCTATCCTCCATTTAAGAACCCTCATGTTTGTTTAATGGCCACATCAGGGACAGGAGTGGAGATCATTAAGTGAGGCCATTTCACTTAACAATCATCTTGACATGCAACCGTAATGGGCAGGCTCAATTACGGTTTATTTCAGGAACATATCTACATGTGTTGCTTCTGTGTACATTTTTCTGCTCTCCCTTTGTCTTGGGTTTGTCTTCATACAGGCGAAGAGCAGGGTTAGAATACCATAAATGCCACATTAATATATTTAAAAAGCATCTCATATTTTAGAAAATTTCAAAGAGCATCAGTAAATAATGATTAATTGGAAATTGCCTCATAGAAATTCCTATCTCCAGGACTGTGAACATTTGAAATCTTAAGAGAGCTAAATATTGCTTATCAATTTGAGCACCAATTCTTTTGTCTCACCTCATTTATTCCAGTTGCATAATAGACCCTGTTCTTAATGACTCCAGATAGTAACACTAATACTTTTATCAGATCATTGAAGGACAATACACATACTGTACCTGTAGTAGTAATTCCTGGCAGAGCTTGTGCAGCTATAAAGAGTTCATCGATGGGATCTACTAAATGTTTAATATTAACTTTCCTTGCATTATAGTAATTGCCATCAGCAGCCATCCCAGCACGTTCTATTGCTATCAAATGATTAAATCTAAAGAAAAAGAATAAAAAAGAATTAAGATTCAGTTCTAGTGCTAATGATAGCTTGCTGTACTCAGTATTACTTGTTAAGGTTTCTCAAATTAAAACCCTATATACTACATTTACTATCAGGGATAATGAGGAAAGTTCTTTGTTATTCAATTTCCTCAACTCTGTGTCCTTGAGTTTCTGCTCCATCCAATGTTGCTCCAGTTCCCCAATCTATCACTTTAGTCTTCATAATAATATATTTGGCTAACTCCAACCTTTCAGTGTCTGGTGCTCTGCAGCTGACATGGATTACAGCACCAATCATACCCAACTATATCTGGGAGTTAAGCAGGTTGAGGAAATCTGGTTTATAACCTGAGAAAAATTCTTCCCTGCAAATAGATAATTTTTTTCTTATCTTTCCCTCCACCCTGCTTACATGTCATTTATGCTCTCCCCTCCAGCACTGTCTTTTACACCCCCTGTTTATTTCTTTCTGTTTCAAGAGAGTACCTGGAGGAAATATACTAGTCTCTTATCTTTCCCAGAGAAAGCTGCAGGTTAGACAGGCTCCTAAAGAAAAGTTGCTTTAAAGCCCTTCTGGTATTTGAAGTCAACCAGATGATATCTAGTTAGCATCTGTGATATTATATGGACCTTAGGAGCTGAGCCCTGTTCCTGTACCCTACACTAAAGACTCTGAGATTGGAATGGGACAACTCACTACAGCCAATTCACCGCAACCAACTTGCCATGACCAACTCGCTGTGGGCCAATGCACCAAGGAACAATTCAACAAATACAAAAGTTACATTTTGATGAAACTGTGGACAATAATAAAATAAAGTTAATCCAAAAATGTGGTCACCAATAATAAAAATAACTGAATGAAACAATTTAATACAGCATTAAATTGTCCTATGGTAAGTTAGCCCACAATGAGTTGGCCGTGGTGAGTTGGCCATGGCAAATTGTCCTAGACCTTTCTGAGATATGCTACAGTTTGTCATTGCTTTGCATTTGGGGACATATACCTTGGTTTTTCTGGATTCCCATCTTCACATAAGAACTGCAGAGCTGAATCTGGAGAATTGCTTTGGTAGCTGATTACAGGAACAGGTGTTTGCAGTATTTCTAGAATATAGAGAAAGACAAAGGTAACTTTAATCATGATATTAATCATGCCATTGTTAGGCCTGTGCATAGAGCTCTTCCAGGCATGCAGCCAACCTAATAGATTTACCTAGGTTGTGATGCTGGTAAGAGTTTTAAATATTTTTTTTACAAAACACTATCATAAGAATGTAATTTCCTACTCCACACTAGCAGTATTGTCATAATATATGCATTTGAGAATTACTGTTCTAGATTTTAAAAACAGGAACATAAAAAAGAAGTCAACAGCAATAAATGAAAGTGCAGTGTGGACAGTTTCAATTTTTAAGAAACTGAAACACTCTTTAACATAATCAGATTATAATAAGCCATGTCATACCTTGCTCAACAGCTTCCTTGATAATCTTTCTATTTAAATCGAGAGCTCTTTGATCAGTTACTATAACTACATTTTTCTCCATGGCTTCCAAAATTGCTGCCATTGCAATGGCTCCGGGTGGCCCATCATTTTCGTCAGGTGGTTCATAATTGAAATGGGTGGGAAATCCTGTAGTAATCAACACCGATTTTGCATGGGAAAGTGACAGGCATGCCTTCAGAAGTTCATCCTGAGAAAACAGATGTTTCACACCTCTGTTCCCTAAGCATGGAAAATACAAATATTTCAAACTAAGAACACCCTGAAGATAGTGGTTTGTCATAGGCATTTATTTAAAAATAAAACTACCGTATTTTTCGGAGTATAAGACGCACCTTTCCCCCCCTAAAAGAGGGTGAAAAATTGGGTGCATCTTATACACCAAATGCAGCCTACCCAGTCACCCCCACCCTTTGGTCTCTGCCTCCCAGCAATTTACCTCTTTGCAGCAAACATCCAGAGTCTGATTAGCACAAGCAACTGATTAGCGGCTCCCGAACCTCAGCTGATTCAGGCTGCAGGCAGGCAGCACGTGCTATAACTGAAAGTGAATCTAAACTGCAAGGAGGCAAATTGCCGGGAGGTAGAGGTTTTTATTTTATCAGGCTTCTTTGCTGCAAGGAGGTAAATCAATAGCTATAAATGCCTATAGAATGTTCATATTATTAGATTTATTTTTAAAGACTGCTTTATTATTGTTCTAGACAACAAAATGAAACCTTTTAAAATAAATGCTTGATCTGAAGAGGCCTAGTGCTATTATATCTTCTTTTAAATAGCAGAGAATAATG